>BQNB010003714.1:0-88971 GCA_026074375.1 Tanacetum coccineum | reverse complement strand
ACGACTGGCTAAAACAAAAGTGCTTCCTGGGAGACAACCCGATCATTTTTAAATTGTTTGAATTGTTTTTAATTAATTGCACGAGTTTGTCTTCCCAGACACTCCATACGGCGTATCGAACCCCTTTGGATACGGCGTATGGATGTGTCTGGACGTTATCAGTCTGTAATTTAATTTCCAGTACTTTAAAACTATTTAATTGTTTTTACAAGAACAATACGGCGTATCCTAGGGTTTGGGATACGGCGTATTGATCCTTGTACAGTTGTGTGTTTAATTGTTTTCCTGCATTGTAACCATTATACACCGAGATAGGAATTGCACTTTTGTCTTCTAATCTTTTATGCAGGACCTTGCTATAAGAAAATAGACGATATGGTATACTCTAAAAAAGATGTGTGTTGAACTCGTACGAGCATTCTGAAGCCTTGTCATCACACTTTTGCTCAAGAACTCAAATTGGAGAATCATCCTGAGCAACATATCAGGGGAGTTCCTTGTTCTAATTATATTTCCTATTTTCTTTAATTGTTTTATCTATACAACGAGGACGTTGTATAATCTAAGTGGGGGATAGAGAATTAGAATGCCTACCAGTCCTTTCTTTTACAAATAACATGCTAATATGCTTAAATTATGCCAAATTTAAATTTTTTTCTAGCATAACTTTTGTAAAAAATTACTAGTTACATGACCTCGCGCACTATAACCCATAATGCCAAATTGTGAGAATTAAGCCTATTCTGTTTCCAAAAGTTTACTAAAAATTCCACAAAATAATGAGTGTGCCGGTGATGTAGTGGACTTTAGAACTTGGCTTGGTATATCACTCGAGACCACAATGATGAGTACTATGGATTTAGATGGAGAAACATTTTTAACTGGTAAATTTCTAGGAATACACCAAAAAGCCTAAATGATGTAAAATTAACTAACTCTACTGGTTAGTTAAATCCCGTGTAACCCTTTGCTTACTATCACCATAGGAGTAAGATCCCCTAGAAAAACTTGTTGAGCCATTCCTGTCTTTTTCACACCATATGTCTATTTCGTTACACCTTAGCCTACCTTGTAGATTAAGCCTACTCAATCGAAGTTGCTAGTTGCTTTTGTGTAAAGTTTTTTATTTTTTCTGTGTCAAAGTGAAATTTTCTATCTCCGGTTAGGTCAGGAATTTGCATAATGCAATGGGAAAATATGTAGCTCGTGTATTTTGCTACTTTCGCAATTATGTATTATGTCCGAAGATGAAGTGTTAAAGGAAAAATTATCCGGAAAAATTCTGATTGTTAAGATGGTGAAATTGCACCGAGGTTTATGTTTTAAAAAAAAGAAAAAAGAAAAATAGAAAAATAGAAAATGCATTAAAAAAGAGAAGGAAGTTTTATAGTCGGTTCGCTAAACTTAAACCGATGAAATTCTTGGAAGGATCGATTATTCGTAGATAAAAATCAACGATGTATAGTTTTGTATTAAGTGGCCGATATCACCGCTTTTGTAAAAGTATGTAACTTTGGGATGTTCGAGAAGTTGACCGTTATGAAAATGCCAACTTAGGTTGTCTTTGTCATTTCTATGATCGAGGCGTTTGTTTGTATATATTTCGAGTCTTTATCATGGAACGGTCGGGAAAAGTTACTAGCAACTACCTTATTTGTTCAAGCTTAATCTATTTGTTTTGTGAATTTTATTTAACAATAATTTGCTTCCCATTCCTAGTAATTAACCTTAGGTTTTACTTGAATGAGGTTGAGATCGAGTCATGCATGTCTATTCCGTCGTTACGGCCATGCATGCGTGATTCAGCCACCTTGTTGGTTTATTACTTTTGATGAAAACTAGAAGATCCCTACCCTATATCATTCTTTATCCTAACCCTTGGTTACACACGAATAAGGATGTAATCGAACACACATGTCTATTCCGTCGTTACGTCCTTGTATGTGTGCTTCAGCTGCCTTGTTGGTGTGGTACTATCGGTGAAAGATTGCTAGAATGATCCACCTTAGCCTTATATAAAAACCCAATTTACCTTTTGACTTGTTTCTCCTTAGCTCTAGTGGTGGAGATGTGTATCCTTGCCAAGCATATGATATGAAGCTAATCACGACCGAGCAAATGAGCATTTTGGTATGTGTTTAATTACACATACCTTTTACCTATTAAAACGAGCTAAAATGACCAATAATTACCAAAAACGGACATAAAATGCCGAATATATGCTTGTTTTGCTTTATATACTGTGTAGGTATCGGATATTTACTAAAAGACACAAAAGAATAAAACCGAGCACGGGAATGGAAAAGCGTGAAAAAGTCAAAGTCAAAGTCAGCCCAAAAAGTCAACAAGTCAAAGCCGAAGCTAAAACCAAAGAAATACTTAATGGGCCAACCCGCACCCATCTAATGGGTCGGGTCAGCCCATTAAGGTATTTATACTAAGGCTTAATAAGCCTTAAACCATTTAGGCCCATTTCTTAAAACAAGCCAGAAAGCCCATTAACTCTTAACCATAACACCCTCTAAAACCCTTTCACCGTTAGTCCCTGGTCATTTCACTGTTAGTCCTTAAGGATTCACTTTCAGTCCCTAACTCTAACACCCATTACCCATTTTATACCTTTTCCTTTAACACCCGTTAACCCAAACTCCCAAACTAAAAATTCCCGCCAATCAACACTATTCATCCATCACTTTCACTCACCCCTGCAACATGACAAACAACCATCACACCCCATCAAAACCCCACCCCAAGATGAAGACATTTACACGATGGCAATCCTAAGGTGTTTTATTAGACAAAACGAATCAAAGGCTCAGATTATACTACTTGGAGAACAAGAAAATTGAAGGGCCAAGATGAGTTCTAAAAGCTCCTCACAGAACTAACACAAGAAGCACACCTCAAAGGGCTTAGACTTCTCAAACGGCTATAAAGTGTGTGTGTTTTCACACAGTAAAGACATCTAGTTTAGCGTAGTTTTAGGAGTAGTGTAGGATTATGCTTATTCTACTTTAATTTGTATTTTAAATTAAAGCTTTGTAACTTTTTTAATATTAATAAAAATTTCAGTTTTAAGTCAATCCTTTTAATCTGTTTATCCTAATGCAATTTAGCCTTACTATGTTTTTAAGACATTTCAATAAGCTCATTCAAACTTTGTTTAATCTGTTTTCATTAAGTTTTTCAAACTCTTAAGTAGTTAACATATTTCTCTATAATCACCCCTAATTACCGCCAGCTACTTTTTGGATGACAAGCCAATATTGGACGGGCTTATGGACACTACTAGCTTGTCTTTGACAAGCTAGAGCTTGTAGATAAAGCTCTAAAGAAGCTTATTACCCTTGTTTTGTGCAAAGGGAATTGTAAGTTTCATTTTTTAAGTTTTAGCTTATTTTACTATTTGCTTATTATTTACTGCTTATTATGGCTTATTTATGCTTATTGTTAATGTTTATTGCTTATGTATGCTTGCTTAATGTTTTAATCTTCTTTGGTTAAGCTTTTCATTAAAACGTCAATTTTTAGTTTTTTAAACAGCTTATTCTTTTTGCTTATTTTAATGCTTATCGTTGTGAGTTTTAATTGCTTATATGTCCTTTATTTTACCTTCATGCTTTTATCTGTTTTTACTTTTCCTCCAAGCTTATTTTAAACTTATAAGTGTAAAAATGCACAAATCAAGTTTAAAGGGTGTTTGGCACAACATTACTAACCCAAGTTTAGTACTAGCTTGATCTCCATTTGTTAAAAAATCTACTTACAAGCTCTTTAGATTTTAAATCTGGAATTTTAAAAGATTTTAAAGTTTAAAAGTCTTTTTCAAAGTTCTTAGAAATCAATGTTTGAATTTGTGGAATTTTAATTTGATATATTTGCTTATTTGCTTAGATTTTGATTAAGAGCTTGCAAGTGTTGTTTTCTTATTTTTTATTTTAATAGCAAGTAGAATAGTTTAAAAGTTAAGTGTGCAATTGTGGTTTGAGTTTTTGTCTAAATCTGTCAAGTTTCTAAGTCTATTTTCAAAGTCAAAAGTCCATTTTCATTAGTAAATTTAGATAAGTTAATGTTAGATTTAGAAGTCAAAACTCATAGCATAAGCTCTTTGGTGTAGAAGCTCAATCTGTTTGAGCTTATTTTGTCTTTTAAAAGTCTTTTTCATAGCTTAAATTAGGCTTGCACTTTTGCTTTCGCCTTTATAAAATTTTGAAAAAACTCAACATATACTGAGTTAAAAAGCCTTTTTCATAAGCCTTTTTTATAGGTTATACGTTATTCAAACTGCTTAATTTTTGTTTTTTCTTAATCTATGTAGTAGTGATTTTAACTGTTTTTGTTAGGATTAAAAATATGGTATATATATGGAAATTACATTAGTTTCTATATAGTCTTAAACACAAGGACTAGAAATGTAATTAGGCCAAAGATGGCTTGTGTTTAGACTATAAATACCCCCTCTAATCTTCCTTAGAGGGGTGAACCTCATAATTGTAATTTCACTATACATGTCATAATAAAAGTTTTCTCTCTTTAAATGCTTTTTATAGAGTGGTCAATCATCCCCCGAACCTCCCGAGATCAGAATCGAAAACTATCAAGTGGTAATACCCCAGAGCTGCATGAGCGAATCGTGATAGTTTTAGAGCTTATTCGGTTCTTCTTAGTTAGGACTTATTTCTGCTGATTTGAGTGCTAGATTCGTTCAGACAGCTTATTTAATCTTATTCAGTCCAGATTCGGTTATTCTGATCAGTGCATCTTATTCAGCTTATTCGGTCCAGTTTCTTCTTATTGTAGCTTAGTCGGTGATTTTTTTTCTAGCAAATTCGGATCAGATGTGGTTTACAAATTCAGTCCAGATTCATTTCAGATTTTGTTCAGCAGTTTTGTAGCTTATTTTCAATAGTGTTTGATTTGATCGAGTTTGGCTACTTACGGTTTTATCGTAAGATTTGTCCAAATTCGATCAGATTCGATCATAAAGAATGGCTAAAACTCTTATTTTTACAATTTCAAACTTGGAAACAATTCCATTGTCGAAGTCAAAGTCGAGTTGACTTTTGGGTCAAAACGTCAAACCGATAGAATAAACTACTGTCGAGAATGATATGAAGGAAAGAAGAACAGATATGTACTTCCATATCATCTATATCGAAAATGCAAAAGGAAGAAGATGGACAAAATTCGAGAGCAAGACAAATTCGACAATCATAATTTTGATACCTAGATTAAGTCCACCGAGTTCACTCAGTGTAAACTTGGTAATCACTGAGGCATACCAGATCTAGATCGAAAAAGAAAACAAGAAAAGGTGAGAAACAACAATACCAAACCATAAACTACAACTACAACCGCAACATCATTAACCTCTACAATAAATCCACTATCCTAATTTACATCTCCGTCACAGTCAAACATCAACTCACAATTACAAACTCAACTTCTCAAAACACAAACATAAATGAAAAACATCACAAGATCTCTGATTATCTCGTTTGATACTCAAAGAACTGTTCTAACACAAAAGTATACGAGAAATCATCATCATTGATCATGTTTTGAAAAGCAAAATAAGAAAAGAAATCCTAACGAGACCTTTAAAGAGATCTTGAAGACATTCTTGTACATTCTTCATGGGTTGTTTGCTTCATGGTAAAAATGTAAAAGGTCTTGTGGTTGTAATCGTGGTTGAGATGGTGATATGAGTAGATGAGAATGATGTTTATAAATGATGGGGTTATGGTTCTAAGATTAGCAGAAGTAGGATTGTGTTTTGGAGTTGAGGTTTGAGGGAGTGCAGGTTTTGGAGAGATAAGGGTGAAAGTGTTGATTGCGGTTATTACAAGGAGTGTGTGTTAGGGTTATCACAACTTAGGGTTAAGAAGTGTGTATAAATCAGGTATTGGATTTGTGCTAAAAACTCTTCATATCAAAAATAATAATAGACTGGGCCTGTCAATTTTACCAGAAATAGACTGGTGTTTAATATTGGACTCCATTCAAAAAATAGTGTGCTGCGTGTTGGGTTGGATCCAAATTTTGGACTTATAATGCTATTGGACCGAATGTTGTTTTGAAAGTAATCATTTTTTTTAAAATGACACACAAAACATCACTTATTGCTTAAAACGATCCTTATCAAAGATTCACGAAAAATGTTAAAAAGGCTATTCTCGGGATTTAATCGCAACAAATAACTACGGGGTTGATTCTTTATTACTTATTCGAGATTGAAGTACTATGTCACGAGGAAGTGTACTTATTTCACCTTCTGCCCCCCCCGGGGCCCTTTCTACCTCTGCAAACGAAAGATCCTTGTTCGACATATAAGGATTGTCCATGAATACTTGAATATCTGGTTACTTTTGTGATTCTTTCTCTCTTTATCCACTAAGTAGCTATCACTTAAGGACTCACTATTTGAGGATATTTCAAGAGATTACTTCCAATAGTGCTGCTTAAGTCACACCTTTGGGGGGATGTTACATCAGTATCGAGGTTGTCATATTGATGGTTTTCACCATCAGTGGTCATTACAGAAAGCCGACAGAATCAAGATTGGAAATTGACTCAGTTAAAGAAAGAACAAAATAGAGGTGTTCATCGCAATTTGAATCTCATGCTTAAACCGAATTTATTCTACTTCACACTTAATGTTTTAATCTTCTTTGGTTAAGCTTTTCATTAAAACTGTCAATTTTAGTTTTTAAAGTGCTTATTCCTTTTTGCTTATTTTAAGTGCTTATCTTTGAGAGGTAACTGCTTATTTGTCCTTTATTTACCTAATGCATTATCTGTTTTTACTTTTCCAAGCTTAATTTAAACTTTAGTAGTGTAAAAATGAAAAATTAAGTCTTAAAGAGGTGTTTGGCACAAGCAGTACTAACCCAAGTTAGTACTGCTTGATGTCCTTTGTTTAAAAATATAACTTTGAAAAGCTCTTTTATGATGTTTAAATCAGCTTTTAAAAGATTTTAAAGTTTAAAACTCTTTTTCAAAGTTCTTAGAAATCAATGTTTGAATTTGTGGAATTTTAATTTGATATATTTGCTTATTTGCTTAGATTTTGATTAAGAGCTTGCAAGTGTTGTTTTCTTACTTGTTTTATGTTTAAAATGCAGTAGAATAGGTTTAGGTTAAGTGTGCAATTGTGGTTTGAGTTTTTGTCTAAATCTGTCAAGTTTCTAAGTCTATTTTCAAAGTCAAAAGTCCATTTTCATTAGTAAATTTAGATAAGTTAATGTTAGATTTAGAAGTCAAAACTCATAGCATAAGCTCTTTGGTGTATAAGCTCAATCTGTTTGAGCTTATTTTGTCTCTTAAAAGTCTTTTTCATAGCTTAAATTAGGCCTGCACTTTTGCTTTTGTCTTTATAAAATTTTGAAAAAAACTCAGCATATACTGAGTTAAAAAGCCTTTTTCATAAGCCCTTTTTTATAGCTTATATGTTATTCAAACTGCTTAATTTTTGCTTTTTCTTAATATATGTAGTAGTGATTTTAACTGTTTTCAGCTTTTGAACTTTAGCTTATTGATTTTGTAGCTTAAAAAGTAGCCTAAAAACACCATCTTAGGTTGTTTGGTTAACAGTTTTGGCCAAAAAGCTATTTTGCACTTCTGAGCTTATGGCCTTATGGATTTGCTTATTTAGTGTTTAGGATTGCTTATTAGGTTAGTTTTAAGACCTTTGTAGCTTAATTGACTTTAGGTAAAGCTTTTAAAAGCTTATTTCCAAATCTGCCTTTAAGTTTAAGTTAAAACTGTCTTAATGCCCTTTTAAAGTTTTTCCAGCGTATTTGTTAGCTTATTTTTAGTTAGAAGTGCTTATTAGGTGTAGGTATGCATTTGTCTTAGCTTATTTTGTTGTTTCCTTTGCTTATTTAGCCTTAAAAGGCCAAACAGTTAGCTTTAAAACCAAGTATGTCACTTTTAAAAGCTTATTTCTAGCTTATTTTAAGTTTGTATAAAAAGTCATTTATGTTTCCTAGATTAAGCATTGTCCAAAGTACTTTTAATAATTTTTTCAGAATTTTCCCTTTTAGTTTACTATTTTTATGCATTTTTTAGGTTACAACTATTTTTAATTCATAATAAATAAAATAAAAGTTAAAAAACTATAATTCTTTTTTTTTTATTTTCTTTTGTCATTTTGGACTGTTAAAAATTAAATTTGCATTTGTAGGGTTAAAATTGTAGAATTTAGGTTTTTAAGTCGCGTTTTTAATTCCCGTTAACATTTTTCGTTTAAGTCCTTAATTGCTTTTGTTTTTAGTTTGCCTTTACTTGTTTTTGCATTTTATTTATAGAAATAGAATCCAAATCAAATATTGAATCATTCAAACACGCGATCATGTACGTAACCTCAATTTTCCATTCGCGCCTCGTCAGGAAACGGCTCAGGAAGGTTTTTTAGGGTTTTACTTTGGATAAAGGTAAATAATCTTTTAAAAAGCCTTACGAAATTCTTACTCACTCTTCTAATTGATATTTTGATATTTAGTTATATATATATTACTTATATATTATGTATAGCTAAAATATAAAAATAATGTGGATAATGTGTTTCAAGCTGATGACTGTGATGCTTTTGATTCTAATGTTGATGAGGCTCCCATGGCACAGACTATATTCATGGCCAATCTATCATCCGCAGATCCTGTTTATGATGAAGCTGATCCGTCTTATGATTCGGACATTCTATCTAAGGTACACGACCATGATCACTATCAGGATGTTATTTGTGAACATCATGAAGAACACGAGATGCATGATGATGTACAACCAAACTGCGTTGTTGATTCACATGCTAATTATACGAGTGATAGTAATATGATTCCGTATGATCAGTATGTAAAGGACAACGCAGTGCCAGTTGTACAAAGTAATGTATCTTCTGTTCCAAATGATGCATACATGATGATATTTAATGATATGCATGAACTGCATGCCCAATCTGTCTCTGACATAACACGAAACATAGTAGTTGATAATTCATTAACTGCTAAACTTGCAACATACAAGGAACAAGTTGAACTGTATGAAAGACGGGCCAGGTTTGAATTAACGAAAAGAAAACAATAGATTGATGAACAATTAAGAATAGTTATCACTGACCGTAATATTAAGGAAGAAAATTTGAAAAAAGAACTTCATTCTGTAAAAATGCAACTTGCTTGTACCATCAACCATTACAAGTCAATAGTAGAAGAAGTTACGTCTTTGAAAAAGGATTTTAAACAGAAAGAAAACAAATACCTTGAAGAATTTTTGGACATGAAAGCTTTAAAAGAAAAGGTCGAGGATAAATTATACAAACAAGACCAGTCTCTTCAAACAGTTCACATGTTGTGTAAACCAAAGCCCTATTATAATGAACAGAATAAGGTAGCTATTAGCTACAAGAACCCTTTATGCCTCACCCGTGCAAAGCAAGTTCAGCCTGCTCTATATAATGGTTATGAAATTATCAGAAACACTCATGTCCCGGATTTAGTGCACAACACAGAGGATACCCTAGAGATAGCTGAAATCACTAGGAGAAAAATGAATGACAAAATGAAAGACTCTAAGTATGTGACTCATAAGGTTAATATTGCACCACCTGATTACTCGAAAGAGAATTATTTAGCGACCTTCACACCACAGAAGCAATTGACCCCTGAGCAAATATTTTGGTCTCAAGATCTCATCAAGATGAAAGAAGAAGCTCTCAAAAAGCAGACCACCGCCTCAAGACCAATCAAAGCGTTGACGGTGTATCCGCCAAATACACCTGCAACGCTTGTCCCTAGGGTGCTTCCAACAAAGAGTCAAGTGAAAATTAATATTTTTACACTCATACAACTTTTTTCGAATTTGAAAAAACCTGTAACAAGAGAATTACACCAACTGGGCTTACTGAAGGGGAAAGGGGTTTTGAACAAACCAAGGAATGTTATCTCACCGAGGTCATTCCATTTTTCAAAACACTTAAAGAACATTTTGAGGGAATTCAAAAGGCTTTAACTAAAGAAATTAAAGAAATGAAAGACATTTTTGAAGAGTTGGAAGCTGAAGTTGACCAAAATGTTGTAAATAGGAAGCATGATGAGATTGAGCGGAAAAATCTTCTTATTGCAAATGATAATTTAATTGCTGATTGCTTGTCCAAAGAAGTGTTTTATATTGCAACGAATTCTGAGCTTACTGTATCTAGATTTACTGAAATGCATGAAACTCACACCATTGTTCAAACACGTTGTCTGGAACTTGAAGCAGAGCTTTCTAAATTACGAGATAAGGTTCAAAAAGATGATCATAATGAATTAGTAAAACGTTTTTTCCAATCTTGGGGTTAATCAATTAAATTTACAGTTAAAGTATCAAAACCTTAAAGAAAGTTTCGGAAACAACCCATATTCACCCGCTCGAGATACTCCTGATTTTGACTCAGTCTTTATAATCGGAAAAATGAAAGCTTCCATTCAAGGAAAGGACAACGCCATCAAAAAATTAAGAACGCAAATCTCTCAATTGAAAGAGACTCGTAGTGAAGCAGACCGTACTCTTGATTTCAGGACCTTAGATTTTCAGATCACTCAATTAACTGAAAAGGTCATCGTTCTTCAAGAACAAAATGAGCTTTTTAGGGCAGAGAATGAAAAAGTTAAACAACATTACAAGGAATTATACGATTCTATTAAGATCACGCGCGCTTAGCATATAGAACAGACAACGGCCTTGCTAACTAAAAATGAGAATCTGAAAGCCCAAATACATGAAAATCTGAAATGCAACACTATGGAGTCTGTCAAACCAAGAGTTCTTGCACCCGGTAGGTATGCTATAGATGTTGAATCAATTCCCCCTCACAATAGGAACAACAGGGAAGTTCATCTACATTCTCAAACATCTTAAGGAAAGTGTAGAAACCCTTCGCGAAATAGTAGAGGAAGCTAAGGTTAAAAAACCCTTAGATAGATCAATTGTCTCTGCTTGCCGTTACACTAAACACTCTCAGGAACTCTTAGAATATGCTATTGGCACTTGTCCGAAAGCCTTTAACCAATGAGATAAAAAGCATGCTCCTACCCCTTTAATTAGGAAAAAGCAAGTTACTTTTGATGAACAATGTGACACGTCAAATAGTAACACACACAAACATGTAGAGCAACTGAACACTCAGAAGACTAATGTCCCTATGCCCCCTTCTACAGGAGTAAATTATTGCAACAATGCTAGCAGATCACAGCCTATGAGCAATACCAAGAAAAATAGGATCTCGCTAGCTAAAGGTGTCAACAAAAAGAAAGTAGAAGAACACCCTAGGACAAATAAGTCTAATTTAAGAACCACGAATCGTTTTGATTCTAGTAGTATCTCTAAGCATACTGTAATTAATTCGAATTCTGATTCTGTTTGCCAAACATGTAACAAATGTTTAATTTCTGCAAATCATGATGTGTGTGTGGTTGACTATTTGCAATCTGTTAAGGCATCCCCCTTTATTCATAATATTCATAATGTTGTGCGCAAAGTTAAGCAAGTTTGGAAACCTAAGCAAGTTAGGCAAGTATGGAAACCCACAGGCAAAGTGCTTACCAGTGTTAGTCATCAATGGAGACTCACGGGTAGAATATTCACTTTAGGAGAACAGTGCCCTTTAACTAGGCTCACTCAACCCAAAGTAGCACCTACTAAGCAGACCGAGAATCAGGCCATTACTTGTGCTAACTAACAGGAACCCAACCAAAATTGGGGATCCAACTTTCCAAACTCTCCATCTTCGTCTGTTTTCAAATGCAGGTCGTACAGATCGTCCTTTGGTATTTGGATTCAGGCTGCTCAAAACATATGACAGGGGATCGCTCACGGCTCAGGAATTTCATGAAAAAGTTCATCGGGACAGTTAGATTCGGGAATGACCACTTTGGTGCTATTATGGGTTATGGAGATTATGTGATTGGTGACAGTGTAATCTCTAGGGTATACTATGTGGAAGGACTAGGACACAATCTGTTCTCTGTCGGACAATTTTGCGACTCTGATCTGGAAGTTGCATTTAGGAAACATTCATGTTATGTTCGAGATACGGATGGTGTTGAATTAATTAAAGGTTCTCGCGGTTCTAATTTGTACACTATCTCGGTTGAAGACATGATGAAGTCCTCTCCCATTTGCCTGTTGTCTAAGGCCTCCAAGAATAAATCATGGTTATGGCATCGTCGTTTAAACCACTTGAACTTCGGTACCATTAATGACCTTGCAAGAAAGGACTTAGTCAGAGGTCTACCTAGATTGAAGTTTGAGAAAGATCGTCTTTGATCTGCATGTCAACTAAGAAAGAGCAAAAAGCATACCCACAAACCCAAAACCGAAAACACCAACTTGGAAGTTCTTAATACCCTTCATATAGATTTATATGGACCGATGCGAGTGCAAACAATTAATGGGAAGAAATACATCTTAGTCATCGTTGATGATTATTCTCGGTTTACTTGGGTTAAGTTTTTGAGATCGAAAGATGAAACCTTAGAGGTCGTCATTAAATTTCTAAAGCAAATACAAGTCGGTCTCAACAAAACTATTAGATACATCTGTACTGATAATGGCACAAAATTTGTCAATAAAGACTTGACTACATATTATGAACGTGTCAGCATTTTTCACCAAAAGACAGTTCCAAGGACTCCATAGCAGAATGGCGCTGTCAAAAGACGGAACCGTACTCTTGTAGAGGCCGCTAAGACAATGCTAATATTTTCCAAGGCTCTGATGTTTCTATGGGAAGAAGCTGTGGCTACTGCTTGTTACACTCAAAACCAATCCCTCATTCACACTCTTCATAACAAAACCTCATATGAGCTGGTGCATGATAAGAAGCCCGATCTTACCTTTTTCTGTGTCTTTGGTGCTCTTTGTTACCCTATAAATGATAGCGAAGATATTGGAAAATTACAACCGACAACTGATATTGGAATATTCATTGGTTATGCACCTAGCAGGAAAGGGTATTGAATTTACAACAAAAAATCCCAACGAATTATGGAAACTATTTACGTTCAATTTGATGAGTTGACTGAGCAAATGGCTCCTATGCAACTCAGTACAGGACCTGCTCCTATGTTTTTATGCCTGGACAGATAAGTTCAGGGCTCGTACCAAATCCGATTCCTGCAGCACCTTATGTACCCCCCACAAATAAAGAACTGGAGATTTTATTCTAACCAATGTTTGATGAATACCTGGAACCTACTCGTGTTGAAAGACTTCTCTCTCCTGCTCTAGCAATTTCAGTTTCAGTCACTTCAGCTGGTACACCTTCATCTACTACCATTGATCAAGATGCACCTTCTCCAAGTCATTCACCGTCATCTTTGGCATTACAATCTCTAAGTTTACATCAAGGCGTTGCAGTTGAATCTACTCTCATGGAAAATAATCCTTTTGCTCATGTTGACAATGATCCCTTCATAGATGTATTTGCTCTGGAACCTAGTTTTGAAGCATCATCATCTAGGGATCTTAGTTCAGCAGAATCTCCTTATGTCACTCAAACACTTCATCATCTCGGGAAATGAAGCAAAGATCACCCGCTGGATAATATTATGGGCAATCCCTCTCGGCCGGTATCCACCAGAAAACAACTGGCTACCGATGCCTTATGGTGCTTGTATAACTCTGTACTGTCAAAAGTCGAACCAAAGAACTTTAAATATGTAATAACTGAAGATTGCTGGTTTCAAGCTATGCAAGATGAGATTAACGAATTTGATCGACTTCAAGTATGGGAATTAGTACCTCAACCAGACTGTGTCATGATCATGGCTCTCAAGTGGATTTACTAAGTTAAGCTTGATGAGTACGGTGATGTTTTAAAGAACAAGGCTCGGTTGGTGACCAAGGGATATCGACAAGAGGAGGGTATTGATTTCGAGGAATCATTTGCACCAGTTGCACGTATCGAGGCTATTCAAATCTTCATCGCCAATGCCGCCAGTAAAAATATGACCATCTATCAAATGGATGTCAAGATAGCATTTCTTAATGGTGACTTGAAGGAAGAAGTCTATGTTAGTCAACCAGAGGGTTTCGTTGATCTAGACCATCTGACACATGTTTATCATCTGAAGAAGGCTTTGTATGGTTTAAAGCAAGCTCCTCGGGCGTGGTATGATACCTTGTTACGATTTCTTCTGGACAACAACTTTTCCAAGGGTGCAGTAGATCCGACATTATTCACTTGGAAAACAGGCAAACATATTCTTCTTGTTTAAATATATGTTGATGATATCATATTTGCCTCAACCGACCCTAAAGCGTGTGGCATATTTTCTAATGAGATGAGTTCTAAAATTCCAATGTCAATGATGGGACAAATGTCTTTTTTCCTAGGTTTACAAATTTCTTAAAATCCCGGAGGCATTTCTATTAAGCAATCAAAATTTGCTTTTGAAATATTAAAGAAATTTGGGATGGATTCGTGTGACCCTGTTGATACACCCATGATGGATCGACTCAAACTGGATGAGGACCCCTTAGGGTTTCTAGTTGACCAGACTCGCTTTCATAGTATGGTCGGCTCACTGATGTACCTTACTGCCAGCAGACCCGACCTTGTATTCGCTGTATGCATGTGTGCTAGGTATCAGGCTTCGCCTACCAAAAATCACCTTGAAGCACTTAAACGGGTCTTTCGGTATCTAAAAGGAACCATTAATTGGGGTCTTTGGTATCCGAAATACACCATTATGGCACTAACGGCCTATGCAGATGCGGATCATGCAGGTTTTCAGGACACACGAAGAAGTACGTCAGGAAGTGCTTAGTTCCTTGGAGATAAATTAGTCAACTGGTCATCAAAGAAACAGAAAAACACCACAATCTCAACTATAGAGGCTGAATACATTGCCTTGTCTGGATGCTATGCTCAGATACTTTGGATGAGATCACAGCTTACAGACTACGACTTTGCATTCAATAAGATTCCCCTGTATTGTGATAATCGCAGTGTCATTGCTCTCTGCTGCAATAATGTCCAGCACTCCCGGTCCAAGCACATTGACATACAACACCATTTTATAAGAGAGCAGGTTGAGAAAGGCGTGGTTGAATTGTACTTCGTGACGACGGATTATAAAAAAAATTAATAAAAAAATTATCACTCGCGGACATATATATTTACCAAAGCATTACCAAGAAGTGATTCAAATCTACTCCCCTTACCGGCGACTTATATTGAAGAGTATGTCCTCCGGAAACCCTTAACGTCTCAGGAAGAGAAGAGAAGTAAGGATATCCTCCTATATCCTATGGTAAAATAAGTACATAGCTTTAATCTAAAAAGAAATGAAAAATATTAACCTACAAAAAAAATCATAAAATCAAAAAATATAAAAATTCCAAAAAAATTTATTCAAGACATGGCTTTCCTTTAATGCGAAAACATGTACGGACCTAGAAATGTCATGTCAATAATGACAAACGGTAATATGTAAATGAAGCTCGAAAAAAACGAAGTTCAAACTTTTCAAAACATTCTTATGTCTTGCAGTTCCTTCAGACTGCAACCCCAACCCGCCTTTTTAAAAAGAGAAAGCATGTCGCTCAAAAAGACGGCTTTCCAGATAATGGTAAAATATGTTCTCCTCCCGGCATGGATTACTTCATATCCGTGCACCCTCGACTTAATGTACGTTTCAGTGCATTATTTCTTGATATAGAAGAGAAGTCTTCTTTCTTTAACCAAATGATTTTTCGTCTATGATTCTTCAGAAAATTATTTGTGTTACCCACGGTGGAAAATGTTGTTTGAAAATCAATCAGACTTGAATTTCTCAAAATTTGTCACTCAATCAACGACTACAGCTCTTTCAATAGAAAATGGGTCATTGATTGAGGGGGAGAGTGTTTTCAAATTTATGACATCTAACGGGCATTTTAATTCATCAAATAATTAATTAATAAAAGGTTGTTGTATTTAACGGGGTTACATCTTGAAGAGGAGTTAAATTTATTTTTAACTCAAAGGGCCAAATTTGTCAATAATTTGTGAGTATAGGGACTTATGTGCAATTTGCTAAAGGTTTTCTAGGCTTATGAAATTACAAGGTCCATGTGTGCCAAATCTGAAACTTGTATGGACCTTATTAATACATTAAACCATAATGTAATGGACTTAGGAAGCTTAGGGACCAAATCTGCCAAATGGTGAAACTTTTAAGGTTTAAAAAGGACTTAGCGAGTTGTTATTGGTCAAACCATCAAAATCCTAGTCAAACTTTTCTCTCAAAAACCTCATACGCAACTCGCTGGATTGAAACTTCATTGATTCTTGATTTTTGTGTTTATCATTGCTAAGGTACCCTCTGTTTTATGTTTCCTATCGTGTAATCACCTTAGATCCAAAACATGGTAGGTTAAATCACACTAAATAGTTCAAAAAATCAATAGGTTCGACCAGTTTCATCATCTAAATCTTGAAACATGCTTGGAATGTTGTTTTTATTGCTGGGTTAGGGTGTTAATATACCAAGGATGCCTCGTTTGTGCTTAAATCGTATCCCCTTTCATGAATTTGTGGTATTGATTATTTTTGTGTCTAAGTTGTCTTTTATGGTAAAAAAAATAGGTGTTTGCTGTTGGTTGTTGTTTGTGAATGTTGCAAAATGTTTGATGATGTTGTCTAAGAATAAATCATGTGTTTCCAGGATCGTGTTTGCTCGTATAAGTGATTTTAGGTTTTAGCGAGTTTTCTGTGTGCTAAGTAGCGAGTTATGATGATTCTATGTAGCGAGTTGAAATAATTCTAAGTAGCGAGTTGAGTGTCTTTTTCTTGGTAGCGAGTTAATATTGATGCTTAGTAGCGAATTGTGATGCATGTTAGCGAGTTAAAAATATTATATTATCATGAACAGGCAACTCGCTAACTTGTAGCGAGTTGATGAAGATTTATATTTTTATTAAAATATTCAACTCGCTATTTCAAATTTTCCAAATTTAATAGCGAGTTAAGTATTTTAATAAGAATATTCATAGCGAGTTGAATATCATATCTTATTTAATTGTGTGCAGGCAACTCGCTACCCCCTAGCGAGTTAGTGAAGTTTTTATTAATTATAATATTTAACCCTCTATTTCAAAATTTTCCAATTTAGTAACGAGTTAAGTGTTTCTATTAGTATGTTCTAGCGAGTTATTTGTAGCGAGTTAAGAATCATTAATTGAATCATCTAGTAAGTTGTCATTAGATTGGTTTAGCGATTTGTCAAATATCTTTGGGTCAACTCATTCCAAGGTTGACTTTCGTCTGAGCAATTGCTCCCAACTAACATCAGATATCTGTATGTATGTCCTGCTGTTGGATCTACTTGTGCAGATACTATGGCTGACATGAACATGCCTGCAAATGATGTTCCTGCTAAACAAGCTCCTGCTATCGCACCACCAACCAGGACGGATGATCAAATATTGCCGTCAAGCAAATGGGTGCCCATCGGCAAGAGTAAATGCCTACTTGACGTACAGAAGTCTTAGAGGAATCCTATCTTCCCAATTGATGTGGCCATACTGAAAAACACCAATTTCTTTAGGGCTTTCATGGCATCCTCTATGATTCCGGCTATCTACATTCAGCAGTTTTGGGACACCATGTGTTTTAACTCATCGACTGGGTTGTACAGCTGTCAGTTGGATGAGCAATGGTTCAACCTGCACAAAGATATTCTCTGAGATGCTCTCGATATCACTCCATCCAATGATAACAATCCCTTTGTAGCTCCGCCTTCAAGTGATACTGTCATCGAGTATGTCAACACTTTGGGATACCCATGTATACTCAGGAACATGTTAGCAATGTCTGTCAATGCTCTCTATCAACCATGGAGAGCCATTTTGTCTATGATCAACATGTGCCTTACAGGCAAAACTGTTGGATATGACAGGCCAAGACACCCTGTGCTTCAGATTCTTTGGGGTATCACTCATCGCTCCAACATCGACTATACTGAAAGGATTTAGGAAGAGTTTGTTCAATCCATACAAACTTTCCTCACTGACAGGAAGAACCTTGCTACAGCTTCTCGTGGAAAGAAGAAGACCGCTCATCTGCTTATTCCAAACGCCAGGTTCACCAAACTAATCATCCATCACCTGAAAAACAAGCACAACATACACCCAAGAACTGGTTCGGCTCTTCACTACTTACATGAGGAAAACATTCTGAACACCCTCAGGTATGTTGGAAAGGATGGCAGGGAGATATTTGGTATGTCGATACCTAATGCTCTTCTCATTGACACTATTAAAAGCGCACCATACTACAACAGTTATTTGGAGCATGTCATAGAATATTAACGTTATCTGAATGAAGAACACGATAAGGCAGATGACAAGTCTCCCGAGCCAGCGTCATCTCAACCACCCAAACCAACACCGACACCAACTGAATCCTCCAAGAAAGACCAAGGTAAAAAGCGTAAACTGGTCATGGAATCAACTGATGCACCATCTCCCGCCAAACGATCCAAAGCGGGTAAGGTAACTAAGAAGCGCATGCCTAAGAGCTCTCTTTAGTTGGTTGATGAGGTTGTAGATGAAGGTGTTCCAGAAAAGGAACCCGCCCATGATGATGAAGAGGCAAACCTTCAATGAGCTCTGGAGCTAAGTCTAAAGGAACAAGGGGAACGAACTCAGGGACCAGCTCGCCCGGTGGTGATTAAGGAACCTGACTCTGGAAGAATTCAACCGCTTCCAGGGGTACAAGGAAAGGGAAAAGAGAAGGTCGCTGAAGAACAAGCTGCTCACGATCTTCTCACCCTACAGACTCCTAAACCAAAGAACCCAACAGATCAATTCATCTTTTAGAGATGTACTCCCATGCCCACTGAACCCTCTGAACATGCTGACTCTCCCTCCTTAGATGCGGAACTTGCTCTCACAGACAGTGAAATGGAGTCAGAGGAGGAAGTGCCTGTGATTAAAGCTGGAGATTAAGATGAAGGCCAGGCTGGACAAAACCCTGGTGAACAAGATGAAGGCTAGGCTGGATCAAACCCTGGTGATGCTGCAGAGTCTCAACCTCAACCAAGTCATGTGGTTCATGCTGGACCAAACCTTGAACACATGGACTTAGAGACCACTGATGCTTTAAATCAACAAAAACTGGAGCAAATGGATGAGGAGTTTACAACAACTGCTTACCCAAATGTTCAAGAAAACCTCAAACTGCTAACTAAAGATCAGGTGATTCTTGAAGAACCTGCTAGCTCCACTGGAACCTTGTCATCTCTTCAAAACCTTGATAAAGATCTCAGCTTCATTGATTAGTTCTTCGTGGAGAAGCCACAGGAAGAAGAACCAGGTAAAACCAATGCCGAAGCAGAGGTTCAATCAATGGTTTCGGTCCCCATTCATCAAGACACCTCCTCGGTTCCTCCAATAACCACTTCGGTTATTGATCTCACGAAGTTACAATTTGACTCTCCACTCCCAACATCAACAGCAACAACCTCAACAATCACAACAACAACAACTCTTCCACCACCACCACTTCAAAGCTACACAGATCTGATCTTAGTTCATCGCATAGGTGAGCTTGAACAACATATAGCGGATCTGATACAAAACAACTTGGCCCTGGAGGAAAGGTTGGATAAACATGGGTCCAGGCTGTACAAATTGGAGAATCTCAATATTCCCCACCAGGTAAGCAAAGCTTTTGATGAGATAGTCACTGATGTAGTTGACTGGGCAATGCAAGATCTACTTCGAGCCCGCTTCAAGGATCTGCCCACCGTTGATATAAAGGAAATTCTTCAACAATGGATGTTTGAAGATAACACATATAAGACTCATGAAGTTCACAATGACCTGTATGAATCTCTGCAGAAGTAAGTGGAGCTAGACTATTTAAATCAACGTTTAGCTGATCAGGAAAAAGTATGTAAAAAGAAAAGAAAGAGACGTGAGTCACCAAGAACTCCTCCTGGATCTCCACCTACACAACCACCTCTACCAGCAGGCGCATCTGGTGCTCCAGGTACTTCTGGAGCATCAGGATCCTCTCAGTTACCCCCACCTCCTCCTCCTCCTCCATCTACTAGTACATCTGGATCTGCATAGCAACAAGGCAGTCAAGCTCCAAGTTCATCCAAGACTGCAACCTCAGCTTTACAATCTATGGCTTGAACGACATCTAACACTCAATATGAGTCAGCTGACATCCCTAGGGCTCAAGAGTTATCTCTAACTGACTATCTGATGCAAGATGATTCCATTCCCGAAGAGCATGTACTCTTGTCTGATGATGAAGACTTCGAGAATGATCACCAACCAAAAGCTGACTTGAGAAAAGACGGGTGGAAACCACTACCTGAAGAGGAAAGACCAGCGACTCCTGAACCTGCCTAGACTCTTCCATCTTCCAACAAGTCAAATGTTGTGAACAACTGGGCTTATGCGTTGGCCACTACTTATGAGCCCCCAGCTGAGAACTCGTTGCTTGCAAAGATTGGAGATATGACAAGGTGAACAAAATTGTGCTTACGCAAGCAGATTTTAAAGGGCAGGCTTATGAAGTTGTTAAAGCATTCTACCCAAATGTCATTCACCTTCAGTTCCAGATGGAGGAGTGTCACAAGATGCTCACAGCTCAGGTTGACTGGATGAATCCAGAAGGAGATCAAGTCAGAATCGATGTCAACCAACCACTACCTCTCGGTGGTCCTCCAGGTCATGTCACTATTCAACCATAATTCTTCTTCAATAAAGACTTGGAGTATTTGAGATATGGCAGCAAGGGAAGCAATCATGCACTATCGATTTCCAAGATGAAGGCTGCTAGTTATCTTGACTTTGGGCTTGAACTACTAGTGCCGAAACAAATATGGATTGATGATGTGTGTACTTATGACATAAGTGCAAAATATGGCATCTCTTACTGTTGGTTTAATCGACAGAAGTTCTATATTGACAGACAAGATTCTCCGTCGCGTAGAAAAGATGTCAGAACACACATGCGGGTTCTTAGTGTCGTCAGAATCAAAGCATACTCAAGATACGGGTATGACTACTTGAGCGAAATTGTCCTCCAAAGGGCTGATTTCCAAGAACATACGATTGCTGAAAAAGATTTCAAGAACCTGTATCCCAGTAACTTTGAAGACCTGAATCTACTCCTTCTGCAAGGTTATCTCGATCATTTTCCTGGTTCAGACAAACGAATGCTATCTACTGCTGTCAAACTATGGACTCGAAACTTGGTGATTCGATAGCGGGTCGAAGACTTTCAACTCGGCATTGAAAGCTACCAAACACAGTTGAACCTCACAAAACTAGGATAGGATGCAACAGGCTACGAGTTCAAGCATGATTATACCATTATTGAGTCTCCTCGAGCAGTAGTGTTCCCGGTCAACAACAATGAACGAAAGATCATGCGGTTCAACGAAATATACAAGTTTAGTGATGGGACGTTGACACGTATTCTGGAAGCACTAAATTACAGAGTCAAGGAATTCAAGGTCAAGTGGCTCAATCCGGGTATGAATACGCGATTCTGGACTGAAAAGGATGTGACAAGGAGCAAAGAGTTCATAGCACAAGCAAAATTGAAAGGCGACTGAAGACGAGAAGGATCTACCGGAATTGGAATGCTTTGTTGGTGAAAACAGTGTTTTGATATTGACTACAGACTTCTTCAGAGAACGGAATGATATCGTCATTCCAATTAAAAGGTCAATATTATGTGTATTATATTGTAGACTTTGTACATTATTTAGTTATGTAGTTATCAGTGTTATGTGCCAGTTTATGAATTTTTCATGAATTTCTCGTTAAACTCTAAATCATTTATAAAATCATCATAGCTGACACTAACAGAATCCCTCATCAATTAAGGGGGAGCATATATAGGTTCCAATATCGGCTTGTATTGATAATCAGATCCACAATTTCTCACTAAATTATCTAAACATATTTAAAATCAATTAAGATCCTAGAATCTCAAAGGTTGAAATTTTTTATCAAGGAAGAATGTGATTTAAATATTAAATCTAATAAAAATGTGATCTATTAAGACTCAAGCAGGTACTCCTCCCTCCTTGTGCCAAACAATTTCGATTACCGACGCACTTGTTGAGGGGGAGCATTTCTAAAATAATCAAAACAATCAAGGTACAATGGCTTTGATATCTATATCACAAGTACCTTGATTGATTTTTCAATTAGTTTTATGGCGAAGTGAACTGTACCAAAAGACCGACCTCTCGTACTACTTTATCGGAAAGTAAAGGATGGTAAGGTTTGAACATGTACTCATTGATCCGCCAGAGCTGGAGGGATCTACCTAGGGACAATCCACTAGTTAGTGTAGAAGTCCTTAGGTATGATTACAAAAGGAGTAATGTGAGAATAAGGGAATAGTGCGGACTGAGATGGAGCTAGTACTGGAACACACCCAACAAGGTACTAGTAATGAAGTCTCGGTAAGCACTGAAGGGGTTGAAGAATTAAAAAGAAATGTTAAGATAAAGGGTGAAAAGAAAGCAGCCCTCTTTTGACATTAGGCAGAAACCGGGTCACTACATATGCTGTCAAAATCACATGGTTGATTGTTGACATTGAAGAAAAGTATCATGGACCCAGTGATATGCTACACAACCCTTCATAGCCACTCAAGATCCCTCAAAGGATTCTTGTTTCATTTCTCACGGAGATCAACGCATTTCTATCGTCTCTCTCACTCCGAGTTAGACGATATTGAAAAGGTGGCACTCTGCTCCAGCCTCCGACTACTAAAAACCAAATGTGCACGATTAAGTCTAGAGCCATGAGATCATCCATAAATCTCGTTAGGACACTAATATAAACTATGCTTGTTTATCACACACTGTGACAACAAGTAAAGATTCTAAGAGTCCTACGCATTATCCTCGAGGTATTGCCAGAACATCCGAGTGATACGATAGTACTCACAATGAAGATGGAAATCCTTCTAGAGCCAACATCAAACAAGCTCTTGGTAGGTGACATGTGAGATCCACTATGGATCAAACTTGTGACAAATGAAAAGCAAAAATGGTGCGATTCTTTATGAACCAAACTTGTTCCAAGCAGTGAATTGACGAATAGTTTTTGAGAAACCTTTCGATGTGCTCAACAACTGATTTTCGAGCACATTGACTGTGTATATCTTTCAAAACAAATATGTTTCTGATAAAATTTGATTTTATGATATAAAACCATTGATGTGTCATAAAAACTCTTTTCTGAGTGACACGCGATTGACTTTCAAATCAATTTTTCATTAATCGGTTGATTTTAATTCACTGGTTCACTTACTCCGTGCTTTGTCTACTTTGAGATGCTCCGGTTTGAGAATGGCTAGCGCAGCTGCCAAACCCTGTCAATGAGATTCTTTGGAATTCTACCTGATCACAAGCAGTATTTATACTGAATAACGGGGAACCGTGGTTCTTGCAACCTTATTCAACGAAAGTGAACAAAGACACGTTTGTTTGTTTATCACTAACATATACTTGCAGGAATTCCCGACGGTAGACGGTAGCAGCTGATGGCATGAGACATGTCAATTTACAACCCCATGCTCATACTTGATGTTCCTAATCAAAGACATCATGATAACTGAAAGACCTACAACCCAGCTTCCGCAACTCTGATGTGTGCTATCATGATCCATAAAAGTGTGAGCATGCCGATCCAAAGGTCACAACATTACATGGAGGCAATACCACAACAAGGATGATTATGAGATTTACTATGGCTGATGATCTCAAAGAAAGCTCAAAGATCACACAAGTCAAAGGAACTAAGCTCAAAGATCACTACATTATGTATAAAGAAATCAATGCATGAAGAATTAAAGACTACGAGCTGAACACAACATGAACATTGCCGAGATTAATTTAGTATTTTCTAGGGTGACCTCCCTTAGGGGGAGATTGTTAGATATTAGAAAAAGAATTGGTCACCCCGTGTATTTTACCGTTTATTGTTGCTCGTAGTTAAGTAGTTTATGTATAACATTCGGTAATGGGCCGGGTATTAAACCCAACATGTAAGCCCACTACTAAGGCCTTATGGCCGGTTTTATTGTTACTATATAAGCCTCTTCTATGCCATGGAAGAGGTGGGTTAGTCATTCACATAATACAAGTTCATTTTCTCTCACTAGAAAGTTCTCTTTTACTTTCTCTCTCTAGAACTTGGCTAATCCACTAGTCATTCAATTGTGTTATGATTTCCAATATCCTACAGAAATTATGAAGAATTTTTTAAAGAAATGGGCAACCACAATGTCTTATAAAGACATTTAGCAATATCGTGTCACTTTGTGTATGGTTTAAGACTTATCGATATCCTTAATAACTTGACTTGTGTGTGCTTTTGAACTTAATTCAACTTTGAACTTGGGTTTGTAATAATTAGACCATATTCTATGATATGCATTGACTTATGTATGTTCATCCATATTGCCTTGCATGTCTATTTACTCATATTGACATTCAAGTCTCAAATGGTAAGCTAACCCATATTAGACTTGAACATGTGTATTTGCTTGTTTCTTGTGTTGTTGTATGTTTGCTTATTGCTAGTTGTTGCCAAGAACACCTCGAAGGTAATGCTCTTGACCTATGGATCTCCGCCTTGGAACAAGGGGAAGCAACGATCTAGGGGGAGCATGCGTCATGATATCTACTCTCTACTTCTACAACGATATCAACCTTCCAATGAAAGATCAAGATCCCGCCTTTTTGATTTGACAAAAGGGGGAGAACGAAAACAATGAGCAAGATGCTTATGGATCGGGGGAGAATGCTAGTATAGCAATTATGAAAGCAAAGAGCTATAACATACATGGGAGTAGAAAAGCTATGTAAGGCTCATAAGGTGAAGACAATGTTCAAAGCTTCACCAAATTACAAGGTCAAGATTAAGACGCAAGCTACATCAATGACGGATTTCATCTTTGCTATGTTTGTAATTTTATTTGTTTTCTGAAATTTTATTTGTCATCATCAATAAGGGGGAGATTGTTGGTGCAACATTGACTATGATCTCCTTTATGTTTAACGATGACAAATAAACTTTCGCAAAATGTAAAATAAAAAACGATAGCCAAAATCCGTAAAACCGGATATTTGTATCTGGCGCGCTAGGCACGCGTCAGCACGTGGCCAGCGAGCCACTTGCGGTTTTTGTTTTTACGGATTTATTTTTGTCGGCTTTCCCCTTTCTCGACACATGTGAAAACTTCAATAAAGGTATGTATATAATATTTGAGCATTTAAAATACTCCAAATGAGGTTTAGACATAGACAGTAGAAAAAACGAATCATCTTATTTTTCAACAAAATGCCAACTCAAATATTTTATTAAACGCCTCTAGCCAAGGCCGAAACTTCTTTCAAACCTAGTATGAACTTACTTTCAACATACCATCAAACAAAAGTATTGATTTGACTTCCTAATCACGTAATGGGTTTTACTCCCTTATTGGTCAAACTAAGTCAAATGTCACTTTCCGTAAACGGATTCTTTCCCGTTATGGGATATGCTTACTTGAGATGCAAAGCACTTCGCTTGTTTGCATCAAGATGATTAGTGATCAAATCCATTGTTAATTATCATGGATTAAGTCTAAGTGACTAATTGAGTTTGTGGTATTTGGAGGTTAATCATGCTTTGAGTTTTCTCACCTCCTTACCTATAAATGTTTTACAAACTCACACATGTATTCCTCACATGTACAAGATGTCTAACAAACTCCCATACTTCTCCCTACAACACTTCCATACCTCACTTCCTACAACACATTCCTTCTAATCAATTGTTAATCTTTTTCCCAACAAATGATTAAACACTCCTTCTACATAAGGATGACAAAAGCATCTGAAACCGACAGGGAAAACCGAAACCCGAGCTGGTTAGGTCGGGTTTGGGGCGGGTTTGGGTATTGATAATTTTTTTTTAGCCGGATACGGGTTCGATGACGGGTTCTAGTAATACCCGCCCTGATTACCCACACCCGTACCCATACCCGTTTACCCGAATTCGTACCCACTTTATTGCTATTATAAATAATTAGAGTACATATATATTAAATATATTTTCTTCCATTGTATTTTTTATATAAGTATATTTATTATCTAACACATTTGTATGCTTTACATGAATCATTTGAAAGCGTTAAATCGTTTGATATAATATTTTTTTACTTTAACTTTAATTTTTTTTAATATATTAGGGTATTTTACTTTATTTTATAGGTGGGTTTAGTGTGAATTAATCTTGATACCCGCCATTTTGTCCATTGAATATTTAATTGTGGATACCCGATACCCATGGGGAAACCCAAAAAACTAATGGATAATATTAACCGGGTACCCAACGGGTAATGGGGCGGGTACGGATGTGGATATTATAAACGGATACGGGTACGGGTACACTAAAACCCGCCCCGAACCTGACCCGTTGCCATCCTTACTTCTACACAATCCTACAACACACCATTCCTAATAATTTGTTTACCCTTCTTACCCAACAAATGATTATATCCTTCATACTCACTAAACATTCCTTTCTTAAACCATCCCATAATCACATATGCCTACTCTTTTCTCTCTTATTGGCTATATGATTATAAACCCAAATCAATCATTTGATTTCACTTTAATCATCATCATCTTCATACTTCTCATCTTCAAACCATCTCTAAGCTTAAACTCCTCTTCACTCCAACCTTCCCCAAATAATACCTATATGGGACAACTCACATTCCCTTACACCATTGTACCTTGTGTACTTCTTGTCCTCCACATTCCAACATAGGCTCCTCCACATTACATCAAAACATTCTCCACCATATATCTCCTATGCACCTTCTTCCTCACAAACCCATTTGAATTTCACACACATACACACACACACACATACTCTATCATCTTAGCCCTTGATTATACCACTTCATCAATCCATCATACCTTACTCTCTTCTCCTCCCTTAGATTGAAATTCAAATGTTAAACAAGCACACATCCCTCTACAAACAAACACACTTCACTCTCTAAACAAACACATTCTGTATCCACCCTTGATCTTGCCACCTCATATATCCAATTTACCTCTTCACCATCTCATCTCTACTATTCATTTCAAACAAGATCAAGAGGCTCCTTTCCATCACATCACCATCACATCATACCAACTCACGTACAACCCATTCTTATCTACACCTCTAATTATCACATGTGCTTAATACATGTGAAATTTAAATTTTAAATCTTCTACACATATCATCCACCCTTTCTCTCCAAGTTAACAATATTCCAAGAATATTCTCTTGTACCTTAACTAGCCTTTCAAACCATTAGTTACATCCTAACTAAGCTAGTTATGTTTGAGGAATACTCAAACTACCTTTGTCTAATTACCCACATTTAGGTTCTTGGCTTATAAATACCCCCTCTTGGCCTTTGTATTCCTCACCTCTTGCAAACATTCTTTCCTCTCCTTTCTCTTCTCCCATCCTCTAAATCTAACATCTAAGTGTTCCAAACTTCTCATCTTATCATTCTATTAAAGTGAACACATCTCTGTAAGAGAGCCACACAAGTACCTAATTCATACTTGTGTGTTTTGTCGAGGGTCTTATTTCTCATACCCTTTCTTTATAATCGAGTCTCTAGGTTAGGTTAAGACTTAGTTCAACTATCTATCATTCAATCAATCGAGTTGTAAGGGAAGTCTTGTATCTAAGGGATCAAGCCTAGATCACTGGGGATCTAGTTGGGGTTTGGTAAGCTTTAAAGGGGAAGTCTTTGAGGTTATAGGTTAAGTCGAATCACAGGTTCTTAGGGGTGGATTCTGAGGGCGGAATACCATAAGGAGTAACTCTTCTTTGTGAGCGCCGATCTTTGTGCATATCGATTGAGTTAAATTGTAATACGTTTTGTAGTCCACCATAAGGATTATACTAGAATAATATAGGTGTCATAGATTCACAACTGGACGTACGGAAGGACTAAACCCCCTTCCTGAATCAGTATATATTGTGGTGTCTCTGTCTCTCTCTATCTGCTCTTTGTTCTCATTATAAAGTAGATTTGTGCATCACTCGGTTCTTTCAAGACTTGAAGTTTCATAAACTTCGAAGAAGTCAATAAAACCGTATTTACCCCCTATACGGTTCTACAAGTTGTATTCGCATAAACTGAACTCACATAGCCTTCTATTCGCGTAAAGAGGGTTTCAAGGTCATGTGAATTCGCATGAACCTTTTCCTAAAAACAAACTACAATTTCCGTCCTTGTGACCGTTTACCCCCAATTCGCATACAAGTTTTGCGAACCAAAAAACTCAACAAAATCACAACTAACAATGATTTTAAACTATAAATTTGTTCTAAACACGTTTTTGATTCATAAAAACACAAACTTTATGTCATAATGTCTTGGGTAAATTACACAGTTGGTCCCTAAACTCCAACCCGTTTGCCCGTTTGGTCCCCAGATAACGGGGACTCTCATATGGGGTCCCTTTTTGACACTGTTGTTACCCGTTTGGTCCCTCGAGCCCCGTTATAGGTAACGACAGTTATCTCCGTCACGTCATAGGGCATTTACGTCTTTTTACTATAAATTTAAATTGCACAATTGGTCCCTTACTCATATAGTTAAAACAGTAACCATTATTGTTCATTTTTGTCTTTTTCCTATTACACAGTTGGTCCCTGCAAACTTTTTTTTGTCTTTTTTCATAATAATTTTTTGTCTAGACATCTTCTTCTTCCTTATCATCACTTCATTAATTTCGGCACCACCACTCCAGGAACATCAACTTTTAAATATATTATCACTTTGTAAAATCATATTCAAGGTGATTAGTGGAAGATTAAACAGTAACTCTTTTAGTTAATTAAAAGAGCTTAAGATGAGGCTGCTAAATAAATTGATGATATGGTTAGATAATACCTCAACCTTTAAAAAAGAAAGAACACATATAGTTATGAGTTTGTTTTAAAGCACGAAAAGGTGGTGGTGGTTTAGCGGTCAAAAATGTAGCGGTAGTGATGGTGGTTGCCAGATAGTGGCGATTGAATCTTGAATGATGAAGGATAAAGAGATAAAAGAAAAAAATGAGTGAGTGTGATGTATCTCAACTGTAGCAAATTATGAGTGTAGCCTACTACCAAAGTTACTATTTTCAAACATCAAGATTATTATTATGAAATATTTTAATGATATGTCTTGATTAGATAAATAGTCCAATAACCCTTGGTAATATAAAAATAGACTTTGAAAATTGTACATCGTCTTTAAAACACCATTTTAATGAAGTGATATTCCAACGTTGCACGACAAATTTATTTATGTTATACGTTTATACTTTATCCCTTCTCGTTTTTATCAATAATTTCTTGTTTTATTAAATTCAATGATCTTTTTCGGTTATTCCTTGTACCTCACTTCCAGTTATCACGGGATTAAGTTTATCACCAACGACTCTTATATATTTTACACTACAATTCTTCACCAACTTCATCATATTGTATTGGGAAGTTTTAATTCATGCAAACCCACCCTGACCTTTATGTTTTAATACCAGAAAACAACCATGTACAAAGAACATTAGCAAATGTCAACAAATATTTATAGGAACCAAACAAAAAATAAAAATTACAAAAATTAATCCAGTCAACCCAATCCCCATTGTCACTTGAAACATGCTCTTTGATTTGCAATTACCAGCGTTCTTGGATACTTTTTTTTTATCAAAATCATCTAATAATTAAATAGAAAAAAAATCATCTAATAAGAAAATAAAAAAATAGATACTTGGGCAGATCTATTTATTTCATATACATATTTTATATGTTAACTGTGTCATGATACTTCAAGAATTCGTAACAACTAGGCGGAATTGGCAATATGATAATTATCAATTCATTAAAACAAGTGTGGTGATGGTGAAAGCAATGGCCGGTAAGGCTAGGAGTGGAATAGACAATGCGCATTGATCCGATCAACATCTATACTACAGTTGAGGTTCGTACGGAGGTGTCGATGGCACTAGGTTGACTGGAGGTGGGTACGGTGGTTTGATGAATGGACTGGTCGACGTGGTTTTTGTAAAAATGAAGATGCGTTGAGTAATAAAGTGGTTGACTTGCATGAAAGATTCTTGATGAATATAACAAAGGCATCGTTTGGTGATGATATTGAAAGTTGGATGGATCCTATTGAGGTCAAGATTTATTGATTGTCGTATAAGATTTGGGGAAAATATAATGACTATGATGATGACAACGATGCGCAAGTGTGGTGATGGTGAAACCACCGTACCCACCTCCAGTCAACCCAGTGGAATAAACGATGCGCATTGATCCATCCACATTGATTACTTTAAAAAAAATGATAATGGTTACTTTTTAAATGTCACCGATCTAATGTTGACAGATAAGGTACTAGTTTATATGGTATTGATCTTTGAGTGTTAGCTAAATGTCACCGATCTAATGTTTAAAATGACAATTTATAATATACCTAAAACCATCTCACCCTCATGCTTGTATACCCAAATGCAGCTGAAAATAGCGTGAATATGAAGCTAAAACTGGTCTGAACAGAAAAAGACAAAAGAAAAGAAAAGGATAATGGTTACTTTTTAAAATTCTGACATTAAAGTTGAGAGGGACCAACTGTGCAATCAATTTTTGGATGAAAAGACAAAAATACCCATGGTTTGAAAGTCAAATATGAGAGATAACGAGAAAGATAACTGTTGTTATCTATAACGGGGCTTGAGGCACCAAACGGGTAACTACAATGTCAAATAGGGACTCCGTATGAGAGTCCTCGTTATCTAGGGACCAAACGGGGTAGAGTTTGGGGACCAACAGTGTAATTTACCCTAATGTCTTTTAAAAATCAGGTTTAGTGCTTTATATGTCGTGACAATGAATAACGTGGGTTTAGAAGGAAAATAAGCAAGAAATAAGCCAACAATAAGCCACGAATAAGCCAAACACAAATACAATCACCCTTGGTTAGCTCTGGTACCAATTATTAACCATAAAATTCACGATCATAACCAAGATCCAGAGGTCGAGGAGGCCAAAACAAGTATGAAGCCATGAGAGAGAGTAGAGAGAGAGAGAAAGGAAAGATGGTGTATTACCGTAGAAATAAAGGAAAATACACCTTTGTGAAATGAACCTCAAATCTCCTTGGAAGTAAGGAGGGGGTATATATAGCCTTAAACACACTAAAATATGCTAACTTAACATATCTAGTCCATGCGTGTCTGGCTAATGATAATTAATGTAATTCCGTATAAGTCGCTTACATTTTGAGGCTAACATTTGCCCTCAAACTTGCATATAGCTCTTAAACGACAAACTTTCTGAAAAAAATGATTTCACCATAATTTCTAAAAATTTAATCCTCTTTAATTTGGTATAAATCTTGTTAAATAGTTCGAAATATTTTTTTTTCAATATCTATTGGGTCTTGATTTTCTGTAATTTTTTTTGCTCTTTTGGCATTTTCGACCTTATTTTTGACCCACATAATTGCGGAATAATGAAAAACTTAAAACATGAAAGTTATAGATGTTGTTTCACTCTTTACATAGGTTTTTGAATCACTCAAACCCGATGTCATATGAGTGAGATCTCACACGTTAAAGATAACGTTTTAGTCATATGTCTTGCACACAAGGTGTTTGATGAAATGTTTAGCTCAAATTTTTAGTGTTGAAGTTGCGCTAAATGCACTCATTTGTGTACCATAACACACCATTAATCATTTTATTAATATAAGATTCAAAAATGATTTTTTTAATGTTAATTTTGTACAAAAGTGGACGCATTGTGTTTTATTGCGTTTTCAACCATAAATTTGACCAATATTAAATCAAATTTTTGGGTAAAGAATGGAAAAAAGCTACATCTTTTGTGTTTTAAGTTTTGCGTAGTTCAGTCTTTAAGTTAGACAAAATCAGAGCCGAATATCTCGAAAATTTCAAGAAAATTATAGCTAACTTTAAATCTAAAAAAAGTTGCGATTTATATATCAAAATTCATACCAAATTGAAGAGAATTAAATTTTAAAATTATATTGAAATCGTTTTTTCGTAAAAATTTGTCATTCAAGAGTTATAACAATTTTAAGTTTGAGGATAAAATAAAATATAATCTAAAATTACAAAAGTACCCCCTGTCAAATGAAATAAGCAAGTGGTGGGATGTCTTTTAACCCTCGCCGTATGATTGAATTTTATGAAGATCCTACCGTTAATGTAACCTTTACACTTTTTAATTTGATTCTCTTTCTAAATGATCGCAAGCCCGGTAACAAAACCTAAACCCACTAGCCAAACACTCTTCTTTGGAATGAAAACCTTACCCTTACACCCCCATTCCCATGTAGCAAACACCACCTAATTTTACCTCAAAGTAACAAATACGGAGTAATAATAATAATAATGAAGAATAATCCAAAAAGTGCTTAAAAATAAGCAAAATCCCCAAACACCCCATTAACCCTATCACCTAAATCCAATAAGCAGACCCTTATTTTCACCTACCCCCTAAATCTCATCGCCGGTCGATCTCACTCCTCAGGTATCACCATCCTTTTACTCATTTATTACACCATCTATTCATCTCAATTTTTTATAACCCCCTTTTTTTTAATAATTAATCGTGTTACAATAGTATCAGATTCATCAATTTATAAATTTGTTAGTTTTATGGCTATTTAAACTATTTGATTTTTTGTTAATTGTTATTTGTCTAGTTATATAAGCCCTAATTTTAATTTTTGTTAACTGTGATTTATTTATTTATTTAATTTGTTGAGATTTAGTATTTGTTTTTGGAACCAAATTTGTTTGTATGTTTGGGGCGAGTTTACAGACACTCGATAAGTAATTCCAATTGCTAAACACTCCCCCTAAAGGCCTAAATAAGCTTAAGCAAACTCGCCTTTGACATATAAACTAAGGGGGTGTTTGTTTCGGCTTATATAGCCAGCTTATGGCTTATTTGAGTTTGGGCTTATGCTTCATAAGCTCACTTTTTGTGGCTTATTTTGGTACTTTTTGGGTTATATAAGTTCATTATGTCATAATAAACTTAAATAAGCCGAAAAGTTTCAAAATAGGCCATAAAAGTGCGCTTATGAAACATAAGCACAAAACCAAATAAGCCGAAACAAACACCCCCTAAACCGACACATACCAAAGCGCTTTGGCTCAGTTGGTACCCACCTTCGAAAAACCTATGGGCCCACCGGAGAGATTTTGTGGAAAAATGGTCACGGGATCGAGTCTCGGCTCGTGCTCACTCCTGTTGGTGGTGCTGGCCTGGCCAGGAGAGTTGCTGGAGCTCTTCTTTGTGGGGTGGACAATGGCCGGTGCCAAAAGGCACCCGGGGCCAGGGTGCACCCGCCAATCTACACCTTTTTGTGGAAACTAAACCGACACATACATTTATCCCAAGAAAATTTACATATTGTATTTTGGGGGAGTTTTTAAAAAAGATATACTATTTTAGCTTGGATGCGTATTGCTTTTTGGAGGATATTGTATGTTTATTGCGTTTACGAAACTTTGATGATTAGAAAATACTGTTTTGCAAGCCATTTGAAGAAAGTGATTAGTTAAGAAAACACACTTCTGAAAAAGTGGCCGACACAGTCCCAAAGGCTACATACTAGTTCAAGTTGAGTAAGCGAGTAACCTTTAGCTGCTTAATCAGAACATCTTAATTAAATAAGTAGGGAAACAGTTTGGATTAGCAATTGCCACCCTCAAAACTGCTTATCTACTCCTTTAAAACGAAATAAGCAGTTTTAATAGAGTCGCAACTCCGAAACACACTTGCTAATATTTTTAAAGTAGAATGGTTATTGATACAACAAATGTAGATGGTATAGATTCCTTTTTTCATATGAATCATCATTTAGAGCAATCGGTAGGAAAACTAAAAGAATCCCGAAATATGTTTATAGGTCATGTAAATCTTTTAAATAATAACCACTCAGGGGTGGCCTAGTGGTAAAACGCTTGTGACTATTATCATCAAATGTAAGAGGTCTCAAGTTGAATTCCTGTTAGGTGGCCGCACCAACCTTCCCAAAAAAGGGAAGGGCTTTACCCGGTATGCGTTTGTGTGGCGGTGGGCTTAAATCCCGTGGATTAGTCACGGCTAAATTTCCCAAAAAAAAAAAAATCTGTCAAATGATTACTAATTCAACAAACTATATTGACCTGCAGTTTGATGTAAAATCAGAAACAACTGCAAAGGGAACAGTTTATGTAGGTAATCTAGTGCGTAAAACTTATATCAGTAAACACTAAAAATAAGATGTAATTGTATCTGTTTAGCGTTTACAACTACAGCGTTCTATTGATTGTGGTCGGCCGGTATCTTCGTTGATATTTGATAAATAGGTTGCATGTGAAGCTTTTTATCAGAAGTTTATGCTCTATATTTTTTTGTCTGTTTTGTTAGCTGATAATCATTTGTTCTTAGTTATTCTATATTGATTTTGAACATAAGGAATATACAGAAAAATTTAGATTAATATATCTTGTTTTTGCGGGAATATTGGAAATCATACTAAATGGTATGATCGGTCATATCAACACATACAAAGGTGTTATGTAAATGGTTAATTAACCAAAAGCTAACTTTATCCAGCTGCATTAGGAATCACATACCTATCATTAGTATCCTGTTCGTAGCCGGGATCATATACAATGTACATAAATACTTTTTAGGGCGTGCTATTTTCTATTAGCAGTACACATAAGTGAGATTGGCACTCCAAAATGTCTGATTCTTGCTGTTATACTTATATCATTGTGATTTAAAGATCATGTATTCATGTTCCAAATATATAAATACTATAGTGAATGAAGCTCATGTGTAGAGTGCTATGACTTGTTCTTAAATCTTTGCTTATAAATCCAAAATCCTAGCTTCAAATAGCTTTTGTGAATTACTAATCAACAAGGTTGAGGATACCAATTTCACTAATAATTTGATAGATTAAATAAACAGGGCCTGATTTTCTTGTTAAAATCTATTACTATCTGTTTTTGGAACCATGTTTTATTACTCAGAAGAAAGTACATTTTTGTAATTTTGGAGGGAGTTGTCTCTAATCATATTTTAGCTTAGGATGCTTATTGTCTTTTTGGAGGATATGTCTATAATCATATTTTAAATCTTGGGACATAAGTCTCAGTTTCGCTGAGCAATTGCAAACATTCTTTAAACTGCTTATCTAGTGTATTACCGCGGAATAAGCAGATACAAAGCTCTAATGTGGAACATCAAACACAGTTACTAACATTTGAAACTAGAATAGTTATATATACAACAAAGGTTGAAGGTATAGATTCCTGTTTTTTATATGAATCGTAGATAACTGAAGGAAATATTGAAGGATCCTGAACGTATTTTAGGGAGTAATGCAATTCTTTCATATTATACTAGCATCCGGAACAACTACAAGGCAATAAATCTGTAAAGCTTATATCAGTAAACGTGAAAACTTAAGATTGAATTGCATCTGTTTAGTGTTTCACAATTTTATGGTTCATAATTGGGATAGTGTTGCTGGTATTTGATAAACAAGTCGCATGTAAAGCTTTATAGTATGTTCTATATTTTTGTCTGTTTGTTTATTTGATAAGGTATATTCTATTTGATCGCACTTCAGTTACTTATTCTACAATGATTTTGAACATTTATGAAAAATTGAGATGAATATCTAGTTCTCAAGGGTGAAATGAAAATCATGTTAAATGGTGTCTGCTATAACTGTATAAGACGTCTTACAAAAATAAAATATATGGTGCTATAAATTGTAATTTAAGAAGAATGTTAACTTTTTCCTGTTGCATAAGGATTAGGAATACATACATATCATCAATAAAGATTAGTGAAGTTTTCACTCTTAACATGTTTGATTCATGTTTCAAAATATCCGTGTATAAAATTATAGTGAATGAAAGTCACATGTAGACTAGCATGACTCATTTTCGGGAAGTTTCTTATTAACTGAATTGGTATTTGTATTGTCTGTTATTTAATTCTCCTGCGTATTACTATCAGAGTGTAACTGTAAATTGTATTGTATACTTCATGACAGTTGGTTATGGTTATCTGCAGTAATAAGTCATGTCGAAAGCTAAAGACAGGATGAAGTGGAGTAAGAATTGCATCAAACACTTTTTAGAAGCTTGTATTGAAGAAGTGAATAAAGTGGGTAGAAAAAATGAAGGCAGCCTTCGAAGGCCATCATGGACTAATGTCGGAAAACAACTTCAGGAAGTTTGTAACTTAGAAGTTACACAAAAACAAATGAGGAATGAATATGACCATTTGAAGTGGAAATTCTTTGAATGGGCATATCTCAAACAAACAATGACAGATCGTTATAATTCTGAAACAAATACCTTCAATTTGACAAATGAAGAGTGGGAAGATTTATTCAAGGTATGTTTAATATATTACACTGTCTACTTTCATTTAACGTTTTATTACTATTTAGTGCTATGTGTTTATTTTTTTATTTTACAATCTGTATGCAGGATCATCCAAGGGCGAAAAATTTGAGAAGTTCTCCACTTCTTTTCCCTGACTTATGCACTAAATTGTATGAGAGAGCTTTTACCAGTGGTGAGATTCGATGGAACCCTATCTCCAAACGTCCAAAGTCTGACGTTTTACCAATATCTGCTATACGTCCGAATATTTCACTACCCAAGTTTAAAGTTATTAACAGTCATAAAGATGGAACTCAGGACCCCTCTACTCACGCAACTCCAAAATCCGAACCATATGATTCTGAAGATACGCATAGCAGCAGTGAAGAAGATGAAACTCAAAACCCCGATACTCTCCAATCTCCAAATGTGCTACTACCTGAGACTGAACATATTCGTGAGAATGGTCAAGAACGTGAAGCTCAACACCCGTCTGCCCAATGCTCGGAATCCACAACTTCTGTTCCTTTGGTTGATCAGAAAAGATCAAGTGCATTGAACCCCATCTCTAATGGGGAGAGAACCAAGAGAAGAGGTAAAGCCTTAACTGAGGAAAGACCTAAAAAGAAGGGTAAAACTGTAAATGAGGAAACACTTAATAAGAAGGGTAAAACCGTAAATGATGAAAGACCTAAAAAGAAGGGTAAAATCGTGTTGAAGGTTTCTCACTTAGAAGAAGATATGTCAAATGCACTAAAAGTATATTTCAAGAGTCACGTCGGGCCTTCACAAAACGATTGTATTGCTAAGTTGGATCGACTTGGGTGGGAGAAGAATCTTCCTTATTATGTGGCAGCACTTGGTATCTTTTGTGAGGGACCAGGCTATAGAGAGGGATGGATGTTGTTACCGATAGACAATGTAGAGTTGGTACAGTTGTGGATTGCGTCGGTTGGAAAGAAATTGGGATACATGTAACCTACTTTTTAGATGGCCTGATATCGTGAAGACATGATGAACGAGCTTAGTACTTAATGCAGCTGCGTATGGGTGTAAATTAATGTTATTGGCCAGGTCAAGTTGACAAAGTGACAAGGTCGAGCTAGACCGAGTGATTGTTTTTTATTCTTAAGTTCGAGCTGAATACATCAATTGATACTTTTCAGTTTGGTTCGACTTGTGTTGGTTGCATTTTAAAAATAACAATGATGCTATTAATCAACATTCATGCTAATCTACTCGATATTTTTAAACTTGGGTTGACTCTACTTGCTTAAAATCTTACACCGTGATGTAAGTAGGGCCGAGTATTATACGACCGTGGACCTGACCGGATCGGACTGGATGTATTTCGGTTCGGTTCTCGGTCAACCCTTTTAATCATTTTCGGTCTTTGGTTTGGTTCGGTTTGGTTTGGTCTTACATACAACCGGACATTATGCTTTGTTGGACCGGATCGACCGACGAACCCGACCGACTCGAACATAGACCGAATATTTCGATCCGGTCCGGTGTTTTAGGTCACATCGGTTTTTGATTCGGTCCGGTTTTGGTTGGTATGATCCGGTTTTCGAACCGTGCTCAACCCTAGATATAAGTATACTATCCTTAAAGGTGGAAATGCCAATAGCACAAGCTCACTGACGTTTGTGACCATTATTTTTAATATTCGATCTCGACTTGAATTTCTACATACCTCAAGCTTTACTTAACGGTTGATTTTGAGTAACACGCGACTTGGCTTGACTTATTTAGACCTTGTTTTGAACATGGTAAATTATTTGAGGGGAGTTATTTTGGATACCCTCCCTTCTTTGGATACGAGGGGACCAATCTCAGCCCTCAATCTAAAATAGATCAAAGGCTAGGATTAAAAGCATTTTTTAATTAAAAAAACAAAAAAAGGGCGGAGGGGTATTTACGTCATTTCCCCTCACACACCTACCACTCCCAATTCATCTCATATCTAGATATGTAGTTTCTTTCTCTCTCATCAAACACACACACTAAAAACACATAGTTTTACACCGATCCAAAAATACACACACTATAAGACACACACAAATCAAAAGATTATCCACGAATCGCATTAAAAATAAAAGAAAAAGATGTTGTTGAAGAACTAATCTTAACGATTAAGCTTAGAGCTGAAGATTTGAGTAAAAAGCTAATGAAATACAAGATTAAAATCACTAATTCAGGTATAAAACACTTTATCTACATATTTTAATGTTTATAGAGTTTTTGATGAACATATTGTGATTTTTTTTTTCAATTTATTGTGTTTATATAGTTAATAATGATGATATTTTGATGTTAGATGATGTATGTTGATGTTATTAAAACTTTAATACAGAAAATAAGTGATTAGAAGTTAAGTTTTCACTATTTAGAAAGAATTTGTTGATGATATTGTGATTTTAGAGATGAAATAATGGACTAGAAGTTAGTTTGAATAAGTAAAAACACGAATAAGCTTTTGCTGAAGGTGTAGGCTAAGCATAAGGTGAAGCCGAAAGCTTATTCTACGTTAAACAGATATAGTATGCCATGTTAGTGAAAAATCATATATAATAAGTTGTCTAAACAAACTGTAAAAACTTATGTAATGTATCATACATGATATAAGTTAGGTTTTAAGCATTTATAATATATCATATATGATAATGTGCTTGAAAATAAAATACAAGCAGTTTGTGATCTCTTGGTGAGTAATTAAAAGTTAGTTTTGTGTATAATATCATATACGAGGCATGCAGACCCGTGCGTTGCACACGGCTTGTGTCAATTTTTTTTCGCATGGAGTGCGTATAATGGTCGCTTGCATAACGAATCTTATATGTCTTCGCATAACGGAGGTTCATATATGATTCATAAAATCATATATGATTCCTTAAAATCATATAGATTTGTGATTCCGACAAACTTTTTTATTTGTTATCAGTCTCGAATTGCGGATATATATATGATTCGTATGACGAATCATTATATGTTTCGTACAAGAATAATATATGATTTCATAAAATCATATATGATTTTATAAATCATATATTATTCATAAAATCATAAAAAAAAAAAGTTCCGTCGAAATATATTAGTGTCGCCCCTCTATAAAAGATAAATTTAATTCTCGTCGCTAGATGGTTGTTTTTTTTGCGTAAATACGATTAATCGGTGCTTTGAATTTGTGTGAGTATTTAATTTTTAAAAAAGAGATGAAAAATGAGTTTTTTTATTTTTATGAAAAAATGAGTGGCTATGATTGGTTCATTGGGTCTATGACAAATGTTGGGTCTATATTGAACTTTTGGCGTTATAGTATGACATGTTAGTGAAAAATCATATATGATAAGTTGTCTAAAACAAACTGTAATAACTTATGTAAGGTATCTTACATGATTATAGTTTGGTTTAAGCATTTTAATATATCATATATGATAATGTGCTTGAAAATAAAATACAAGCAGTTTGTGATCTCTTGGTTAGTAATTAAAAGTTAGTTTTGTGTATAATATCATATATGATATTCTGCTTGAAAGAATATATGTTAACCACTATATATATCAATATGATAATGTGCTTGAAAATTAAAATACAAGGCAACTTTTGTGATATCTTGATGAGGTAATTAAAAGTTAGTTTTGTAGTATAATATTTCATATATGATAATTGCTTGAAATTCTACTGTAACACTATAATATATCATCATTATTGATAATGTGCCTGAAAAAAAAATTAATATCTTTTTTTTTGTGTAGAGAAAAACTGTTTTCAGGCATTTTGAGATTTCAATTCATCTCAAGGCAAGAGAAGTGACATAAGAAAACCAACAATCATTCAGACCAAAGTGAGCTACAAAATGACTATGCAACCGGAAGTGTGGGATTTTCTTAATGATGCATATGGAAATCTACAACGGAGAGATTGCCAAGAACGGAGTGTGGGGTTTGCAAAGACGCACACGAAAAAATGTGATCTCCATTTATTTTTTATAGACGATTTTGTAAATCTTCTGAAACTAGTACAATGTCTTGCGGATTTGATTTTGAATATTATGTCTATTTTTTAATTTTATGCTCAACTTCATTTTCACTCTTCTAACTCATGCCTACTCATGGATTAGGTGTCATATTAGCATCAGTCTACTCTGAACAGGATATCTTATACTCTTGAGCTTCTTTTATTGTGATTTAAACATCAGTATGATAGTTGATAATATAGTGATATGATCATGTTAAATCATATGTGATTTTTGAAAGAAATCACATACTAACTTATAAAATACAAATATCACATATGAAAATTTAAAAGTATAAATGAAACTGATGTAAATCATTTGATGTCCTAGAAATTAAATATGATATATAATAGAATCACATTCATAAAAGATCAAAAACAATAAAATTCAAGTGAAAAAAGAATTATAACACTTGTTCATATAACAATCAAACATAAAAGAGTACTTTTTTAAACTATAATTTCTTCTTGAACAACAACTTAATTTTGAACCACGACTTGTTCTTGATCTTCAAACCTCTTAGGGCACCTTTTCTTGTTGTGATCAACTTTCACATAATGAACAAGCATTCATGTTCTTCAATTCTGAAAATATATAATGAATATAAAAGAATAAATAAACTGTTTTTTAGAAAAATGAAATATCATATATGATAATCACATGCCATATACATATGACAAAACAATATCATATATGATATACGTATGAAAAGTATATATGATATATCATATATGATATATCAAACACGTTAACCAAAAGCTACTTAAAACTGCTTATTGCTAACTGATAAGCTATATACATCTTAATTCAGCTTATATCAATAAATTAATCTAATATAGCTTATTCAGAACATAAAAAATAGCTAATAATAAAGCTTATTAACACTAGCAACATAAATAAGCTAATAAGATAGCTTATAATTCATCAAAATAAGCTAACAAGCTAGCTTATAATTCAGCAACATAAATTTAAATGATGATAATACATAAACTTATTCACATAAAGGACCTAAATAAATTAGCTTATCAATAATAACAAATAATTAAGAGATTCGATCAAAATAAGCTGAATAATAAGCTTATAAATTCGGATGATGATAAATTAATAAGCTTATTCACATAAAATAAGTTAAAATAAGAACAAATCTGATCTGATGAATCTAACTTGATGTTAATCAACTGAAGAAGGAGATAATCGATCGAAGATCGATCGATTAGATGTTCGTGATGCTCATATTGATGCTCGTGATGATTAGATGTTAGGAGTAGATCTAATGAATTTGTTCCTGGTGGTGATTGATATGTTGTTGGTAGAGAGAGGAAAAACACGCTTTGTGTGTGTGTGTGTGTGTTGAATGAGTGTTTGTTAAAGAAAAAAATATTTATATAGTGGACTGAAATGACCAAGATACCCTTGTAGTATAAATTGGGGATTTAATCTCCTTCGTCGGATGATATGGAGATAGAGGGTGGGGATGAGTCTCCCGATATCCAAGCTAAGTTTGGTATCCAAATGAACTTAAATCTTTTATAGAAAATCTTTTTCTTTTTTGTAGTCAAATCTTATAAAAGTATAGATTTTGTGATAATAATTATACATTATTGAACATGGTAAAATATTTTGCAATAGTTTGTTGATTTCCCGTACATCTAGTGGTGTTCATCGGTTAGGTTTTCGGGTTTGTGGGTTTTATGGTTCGGGTTCATCAGTTTGAAAATTTTCAAGGTCAAAACCAAAACTAAACCATACTAATTATAGAACGATAATAACCAAACCTACTCCAATTTGATACGGTTTGATTTCGGTTAAACCAAGAAAAAACCAAAAATTCAAGTATAACTCTAAATAATTCATCAGAAGTGTTGGGACTTAAAAGACTTCAAGAATTTTTACTACTGCTCAGGTACATAATGGAAATTATGCTAAGTAGTTAGTACAAACAATAAATTGGGTTGTTCTTAAAGTTACCACTGCTAGTTACTACTGTTAGTATAATTTAGTACGGTTAGTATTGAGTTACTACTGTCAGTTGAAGTTAAGACTGCTCAGAGTTGAAGGCTGAAATTATACTAAGTGGTTAGTACTGTTAGTACAAAAGTTACTACTGCTAGTGTAACTTAGTACTGTTAGTATAACTTAGTGCTGCTAGAGTAAAGTTATAACTATTAGCGTAAAGTTAGTACTGCTAGTACTTACTACTGCTTATGCTCAGTTTGTGCTGCTGGTTATAAAGATACAACTGCTGCTGAATTACAACTGCTAGAAGACTTACTGCTGTCAAGAGGATAAAGATGGATTAAAGAGATAAAGATTGATTGAAGATAAGTATTAAGTTATTTTTGTAAAAGATATGTATAACTTATTTGATTAAGAGATTGCGTTTATTTATAGAAAAGATCATGATAAGTTAGGAATGTATTGTAAGCCTTGTAGGACTACTTGGTGTATAAAAGGGGATCATAGGGTATAGAAAGATATAAGTTTTCCATCTCAGTTTTCCATAGAGGTCATAGCTTCAAGGTTGTAAACCCTATCACTAAGTTAGAGTGATCGTATTAATATATATTGAAGCTTATTGTGTTGATTATATCTTTGTGTCAAAACATACTTTACTGTTTCATTGAGAATACTTCTTAGTGGTATAAACTAGATTCCGCATAGTTTATATCATTCAATCAAAGTTTCATTCTTAGTATTTTTGGATTTATCCAAGGGTACTAAACCTTACAAGCTAAGGAGTTAAAGATCTATTCATTGGGATCAACAAGTGGTATCAAAGCTTGTTATGAAGCTTTGAATAAGAAGAATCAACCAATTCATTCAAGATCTATTTTTTCAGTGATAAGATGGAGGTAGGAACTACCACTAACAATCTGACTGCAAGACTACCTATCCTCAACCTAGGAGACTATGATCTCTGGCTAATGAGGATAGAACAATATTTTCTTATGACTGATTACTCCCTATGGGAAGTAATCAAGAATGGGAACAAAGTGCTGAGGAGAACTGTTGGAACAGTTGAACAGGAGTATGAACCCACCACTGCTGAAGAAAAACAGGATAGAAGAAATGAAATGAAAGCAAGAGCAACCCTGTTGATGGCACTTCCAAACAAAGACCAACTGAAGTTCCATCATAATCAAATGCCAAGTTGCTAATGGAGGCTATAAAGAAAAGGTATGGAGGGAACAAAGAGTCCAAGAAGGTTCAGAGGACACTTCTCAAACAACAATATGAGAACTTTGCTGCATTAAGTTCAGAAACAATGGATCAAACCTTTGATAGGTTACAAAAACTTATCAGTCAGTTGGAGATCCAAGGAGAAGTGATTAACCAGGAAGATATGAACCTAAAGCTCTTGAGAAGTCTTCCATCTGAATGGAAGACTCATGCTTTAATTTGTGGAAACAAGTGGAAATTGAAACCATCAGCTTGGATGACTTGTATAATAACTTGAAGATATATGAACCTGAACTTACAGGTTCATCAAGCACAAGTCAAAATTCACAGAATGTGGCCTTTGTCTCCAACAACACTAACAACACCAACAACACTAACAAAGCAGATAATACTGCTCATGGAGTTAGTACTACTCATACTCAAGGTAATGGTGTTAACTCTACATCTCTAGATAATCTTTGTGATGCTGTAGTGCATTGTGCTTCCTTGCAAGTCACCAACACTCAACTTGATCAAGAAGTTCTGGAACAACTTCATTCCTGATGATCTGGAAAGAAATGGATCTTCAATGCGAGATGGCCATGCTGACAATTAGAGCAAGAAGGTTTATTAAGAGAACAGGGAGGAAGCTGGACATAAATGGTCAAAAAAGTTGGTTTTTGACAAGTCAAAAGTGGAATGCTACAACTGTCATAAACATGGACACTTTGCAAGAGAATGTAGGTTTCCAAGAAATCTAGTTGAGAACAAAGGAAGAGATAAATAAACAAGAAATATTACAGTGGAGGGACTCTTACTCAGAATGCCATTGATAGTTCAAGTGGAATTGGATGGATATGATTGGAGCTACAGCTGAAGAAGTGCAATACAAACAATGCATTGATGCATTTACATCTTCAGAAAGTTCTTCTAGTTCAGATTCTAAGGTAGATTCTTATTCTAAAACATGTGTAAAAGCTTATGCTAATCTTAAAGTACTAATATGATAGGTTTGTTTTTTGATTCAAAAAGTCTTCAATTTATTTAGTATCTTATAAAGCAGGTTTAGAATCGTAGAAGCTAGGATCCATGATATCTCAAAGACCGCGTTCAGAACATGATATGGGCATTTTGAGTTTACGGTTATGCCATTTGGATTAACAAATGCACCCGCAGTTTTCATGGACTTAATGAACCGAGTGTGCAAACCGTACCTGGATAAGTTCGTCATAGTGTTTATTGACGATATCTTGATATACTCAAAGATGAAGGAGGATCATGAAAATCATTTGAAATTGATGTTGGATTTGCTAAGGAAGGAGAAGCTGTATGCGAAGTTCTCCAAGTGCGAGTTCTGGTTGCAATAGGTACATTTTCTTGGACACGTGGTAAATCACGACAGTATTCACGTGGACCCAAGTAAATGCAGTTCCCCCACCTTATACAGGGAACTTCATTCCCTTCAAACCTGATCTAAAGTTTATGGATGAAATAGTTGAAAGTGATAATATGGATGTTACTACTATTGTTACACCTAGTAATGTTAAGAAAGTTGAGTCAAATCATGAGTCTGCTGATGTAAAAAATAATGGTGATGCTGTAGAACCTAAAACTGTTAGGAAGGACAGCTTTAGACCTCCAGTCATTGAGGATTGGAATTCTGATGATGATAGTGAGATAGAATTTATACCTAATGTTGAAGATAAAACTGTTAGACCTAGCACTGAAAAGATAAAATTTGTTAAGTCTGCTAGGGAAACAGTAGAGAAGGTAGAAACACCTAAACAAAACAAACACTATCCTAGAGGGAACCAGAGAAACTGGAACAATCTTATGTCCCAAAAACTAGGAAGTGACTTTAAAATGATTAATAAAGCTTGTTTTGTTTGTGATAGTTTTGAGCATCTTCATTATGTGTGTGATAAAAAGGTTATAAGACCAGTGTGGAACAACTCAAGTAGGGTGAATCACAAGAACTTTGCTAATAAAATGACTCACCCTTACCCTAATAGAAAATTTGTTCCACAAGCAGTACTAACCAGGTCTGGCAAAATTAATACTGCTGGTGCAAGTGTTAATACTGCTGTCAGACCAGTTAATACTGCTAGCTCAAAAACAACTGTGAATCATTCTAGACTAATATCAAATGCTTACAAAAAGGGATATTCATAAGTCACAAAGCCATTTAACAAGTATTCAGCAAACAAAAATAGTATTTTCAATAAAAAGGTTAATATTGTTAGGGTAAAAGATACTACTGCTAGGGATAGAGCTGTAGTAAGTGAAAACAAGGGAAAATGGGTTAATGCTGTTAAGGCCTCAGCATGCTGGGTTTGGAAAGCCAAAAATAGTAGTGCATCAAATACTTTCAAGAAATATTCTTACATTGATGCACAAGGCAGATCCAAGTCTATAATGGCTTGGATCCCCAAAAGAGTCTAATTCTCTTATTTTATGTGCAGGGCAACCTACAATAGAAGAAGTAAAAGAAAAAAGGAGTTATTGATAGTGGTTGCTCTAGGCACATGACTGGAAACAAATGCTATCTTACTGAATATGAAGATTATGATGGTGGTTTTGTTTCCTTTGGAGATGGTAAAGGTAGAATTTCTGGAAAAGGTAAAATCAAAACAGGAACATTAGATTTTGATAATGTGTACTTTTGTAAGGAGCTTAAGTATAACTTGTTTAGTGTGTCACAAATTTGTGACAAAAAGAATAATGTTCTTTTTACTGACACTGAATGTCTTGTCTTATCTTCTGACTTTAAGCTACTTGATGAAAGTCAGGTTTTGCTGAGAGTTCCAAGAAAGGATAACATTTACAGTGTTGACCTAAAGAGTGTTGTTCCCACTAAAGGTTTAACTTGCCTCTTTGCTAAGGCCACAATTGATGAATCCAATTTATGGCACAGGAGGCTTGGGCACATTAACTTTAAAAATATGAACAAACTTGTGAGGGGAAACCTTGTTAGAGGTTTGCCTTCAAAGATTTTTGAAAATGACCATTCTTGTGTTGCTTGTCAGAAAGGAAAGCAACACAAAGCCTCCTGTAAGGCCAAACTTGTGAACTCAATCAGCAAACCCTTACATATTTGGTCTTTTTAAGCCCGGATCCGCGTTTAACGTCCACGTCTTCGTAGTAAGACGAGTTATCAAAATATTACATTTGTTCAAGTTTTGAATTTACTTGCAATATGAATATGTTTTTTTCATTCACAACACTCGTTAGTCGTTTTTAGTTTAATAGCGTAAACTTTTAATCGTAACAACTTAATCTTTTCATTTAATCCCGATTTTATTGATACCTACCGCGTAATGTACTTTGTGTATTAAAAATGAGGTATTATATTTTATAAAGTAGGTCCGCAGATAAAATTAACTTTTTTCTGTTCATAGTTTAATAAAATTACTATTATAAACACTTTAATTAAACGAAAATGTCGTATTTTATACGTGTTATAGTGTCCGTTAATTAAGCGGTTACTTTCGAGTACGATCTCGTAATTAAAAGTTATATCATATATTAGATGTTTTAAAAATGAGAAATTTGACTGTAATGAATAGTAAATTTATAAAAAAAGAATTTATAAAAGTATTTTCGTCGTAAACTTATAAATGCGTATCATCTTCGTAATTAATCCCTTTTAATATTTTTATTTTTTTTTCGATGTTCATTTATGACCCATAATCCCTTGTGAACTATGTTAGTATTTTATAAAATCATAAAACATATATGTAATTTTCTAATTACAAACAGCCCCTAAGATATTATTTTTCCAAAATGAGTATAACTTTATAAAAACCTTGTTTTATGTATTAATTAGTTTAGTAGTTTAATATAGAAACCCTTATAACTATTTTAAACACATGTGATACTTATAATAAAGTCCAAGATCATCTGATATTCTCTACAAAATAATTGTAACAATTTAAAACAACTTTATTTTCCCATTACTTTCATATGTGAAGATTGAAGTAAACATATATAACCCTAATTTTACACTAAACATGTTTAATACTTAATCCATAATTTAACAACCTTTTATACTTTTCACTTTTTCCATGGATATATATGACCATATGACATAAGGGAATAAGTGCATAAAATCATAAACATACAATAGTAACTCATTTTTACATAATTTAAAGAAAGTCCTTAGGTGTATTATGCCATAATTAACATATAACACTATAAAATCAAAAAGAAATAAAAGTATAAAAGAATTAAGAAGACCTTAAAGGATAATAAGAGCTGAGAAATAAGTTCAAAACCCAGTGTTATAATTCAAAACCAAAGCTAACAAAGCGTAAATTAAACCCTAGAAATAGGTTGAAACCCTAACTTCCCTTATCTTCTTAATCTTGCAAATGAGAACCAAAGCGTTTCAAACACCTTAGTATGCCTTAGGATTGATGTGTAAAGGGTTGTATGGATTGTAGAAAAATTTTGTATGGATTGATTATATGAGCTTATTGAGCCGTGAGCTATAAGAGAACAAAGGAAGGATTTTTGTGATTTTTGGTTAAGTGTTTAAGAAAGGAAGAGTGCATGCATGCTATATATAGTCAAAATATCTTACTAACCTAACCATGGTTACTTTCTAACCCTTGTACAAGGTTAAGAAGTCAAGTGAGTTCATGTGTAAGTTTGTTCCTTAGATATTTCTTAAATATCAAGATATTAATGGAATGATAGTTTAACTCTTGTTTCTAGTTCCTCACAAATTTTCGGCAATATAGACATATATTTTATGGTTATTTTTTATTATTTTGGTATTGGTATAGCGAAAGTGAAAATATAGATGTTATTACTGTTGTTACACCTAGTAATGTTAAGAAAGTTGAGTCAAATCACGAGTCTGCTGATGTAAAAAATAATGGTGATGCAGTAGAACCTAAAACTGTTAGAAAGAACAGCTTTAGACCTCCATTCATTGAGGATTAGAATTCTGATGATGATAGTGAGGTATAATTTATACCTAATGTTGAAAATAAAACTGTTAGACCTAGCACTGAAAAGATAAAATTTGTTAAGTCTGCTAGGGAAACACCTAAACAAAACAAACATTATCCTTGAGGAAACCAGAGAAACTAGAACAATCTTATGTCCCAAAGACTAGGAAGTGACTTTAAAATGATTAATAAAGCTTGTTTTATTTGTGGATGTTTTGAGCCTCTTTATAATGTGTGTGATAAAAAGGTCATAAGACTAGTGTGGAACAACTCAAGTAGGGTAAATCACAAGAACTTTGCTAATAAAATGACTCACCCTCACCCTAATAGAAAATTTGTTCCACAAGTAGTACTAAACAGGTCTGGCAAAATTAATACTGCTGGTGCAAGTGTTAATACTGCTGTCAGACCAGTTAATACTGCTGGCTCAAAAACAACTGTGAATAATTCTAGACCAATATCAAATATTTTCAAAAAGGGATATTCACAAGTCACAAATCCATTTAACAAGTATTCAAAAAAAATAGTATTTTCAATAAAAAGGTTAATACTGTTAGGGTAAAAGATACTACTGCTAGGGATAGAGTAGTAGTAAGTGAAAACAAGGGAAAAGGGGCTAATACTATTAAGGCCTCAGCATGCTGGGTTTAGAAAGCCAAAAATAGTAGTGCATCAAATACTTTTAAGAAATATTCTTACATTGATGCACGAGGCAGATCCAAGTCTATAATGGCTTAGATCCCCAAAAGAGTCTAATTCTCTTATTTTATGTGCAGGGCAACCCATAGCTGAAGGAGTACAAGGAAAAAGGAGTTATTGACAGTGGTTACTCTAGGCACATGACTGGAAATAAATGCTATCTTACTGAATATGAAGATATTGATGGTGGTTTTGTTTCCTTTGAAGATGGTAAAGGTAGAGTTTCTGGAAAAGGTAAAATCAAAACAGGAACATTGGATTTTGATAATGTGTACTTTTGTAAGGAACTTAAGTATAACTTGTTTAGTGTGTCACAAATTTGTGATAAAAAGAATAATGTTCTTTTTACCTTACAACTGAATGTCTTGTCTTGTCCTTGTCTTCTGACTTTAGCTACTTGATGAAAGTCTAGACTTGCTGATGTTCCAAGAAAGGAATAAATTTACAGTGTTTGACCTAGGAAGATGTAGTTCCCGACTAAAGGTTTAACTACTTTTGCCTCTTTGCTAAGGCACAATTGATGAAATCCAATTTATGGCCATAGGAGCTTGGTCACATAAACTTTAAAAACATGACCCAAACAATGTGATAGGAAACCATGTTAGAGGTTTGCCTTCAAAGATTTTTGAAAATGACCATTCTTGTGTTGCTTGTCAGAAAGGAAAGCAACACAAAGCCTCCTGTAAGACCAAACTTGTGAACTCAATCAGCAAACTCTTACATATGCTTCATATGGACCTATTTGGTCCTACCAATGTTAAGAGTTTAATGAAAAAGTCATATTGCCTAGTTGTCACTGATGACTTTAGTAGATTCTCTTGGGTATTCTTTTTGGCCAATAAGGATGAAACTATTGGGATATTAAAGACCTTCATAACAGAAATAGAAAATCAACTAGACCACAAAGTCAAAGTTATCAAAAGTGACAATGGAACTGAGTTCAAAAATAGTGTAATGAGTTAGTTCTGTGAAATGAAGGGTATTAAGAGGGAATTCAGTGTTGCTAGGACTCCTCAGCAGAATGGTGTTGCTGAGAGGAAGAATAGAACACTAATAGAGGCTGCAAGAACTATGTTAGTTGACTCTAAGTTGCCAACCACCTTTTGGGCTGAAGCAGTTAATACTGCTTGCTATGTGCTAAATAGGGTCTTAGTCATTAAGCCTCATAACAAGACACCTTATGAACTTATTCATGGAAGAACTCCATTGATAGACTTCATGAAACCTTTTGGGTGTCCTGTTACCATCTTAAATACTAGGGAAAATCTAGGCAAGCTTGATAGAAAAGCTGATGAGGGATTTTTTGTTGGGTACTTTGTGGTTAGCAAGGCTATGAGAGTATTTAACAAGAGGACCAAGATAGTTGAAGAGACCTTAAACATTAGATTTCTTGAAAATATACCTAATGTGACAGGAAATGGACCAGACTGGCTTTTTGATGTTGATTCTTTGACAATATCTATGAACTATGTGCCAGTTGTTACAGGAAATCAAACTAATGGTATTGCAGGAACTAGAGACAACATTGTTATAAGTCAAGCTGAGAAGAAGACAGAACCTGAACAAGAATTCATCCTAATACCTTTATGCATAACTGATCCATTAATCTCTCAAGGTCCTAAGGATGGTGAAGAAGATTCTAGAATGAAGCCTACAGAAGTGGATGTAAATGGAGCTTCAGATAAAGATGGGGAGGATGATCAAGCCACAAGAAGTAAGTTTGAAAGGCTACTTCAACAAGAAAAGCATACTGTACATCCTAACAGCACAAATAGTATTAATACTGTTAGTACACCTATTAGTACTCCTAGACCATGTTTTACTAATGATGCTCCATCATCACCAGTTAATTTTGCTAGAACTTCTGGGGAACATCTATTTGAATAATTTTCTCTTTTAAAAAATGCATTTACTCTTCCAGATGTTCCAAATGTGTTTTCAATTGATGATACTAGTATTTTTGGTAATGCTTATGATGATGAAGATGTAGGTGCAGAAGCTGACCTAAACAACTTGGAAACAACTATGAATGCCAGTACTATTCTCACAACTAGAATTGAAAAGGATCATCCTAAAGACCAGATCATTAGAGACTTAACTTCAACTATTCAAACAATGAGAATGACCAAGATTTCTAATGAACATGCTATGGTCAGTTACATTAATAAGTAGAGGAGAACAAATCACAAAGATTATCAAAATTGCTTATTTGCCTGTTTTCTCTCTCAAAATGAACCCAAGAAAGTGATTCAAGCTCTAGAAGATCCAAGCTGGATAGAAGCAATGCAAGAGGAGCTTCTACAATTTCAACTTCAAAAGGTTTGGACACTGGTTAATCTACCTAATGGCAAGAGGGCCATTGGAACTAAATGAGTCTTTAGAAACAAGAAAGATGAGAGAGGAATTGTCATTAGAAACAAGGCAAGACTGGTTGCACAAGGTTACACCCAAGAAGAAGGTATTGATTATGATGAGGTTTTTGCTCCTGTTGCTAGGATAGAAGCAATCAGGTTATTTTTGGCCTATGCATCATTTATGGGGTTCATTGTGTACCAGATGGATGTGAAGAGTGCCTTCTTATATGGTACTATTGAAGAGGAGGTATATGTTTGCCAACCTCCTGGTTTTGAAGATCCACAGTTCCCTGACAAAGTGTATAAGGTAGAAAAAGCTTTATATGGTCTACATCAAGCTCCTAGAGCCTGGTATGAGACCTTGTCTACCTACTTAATTGAAAATGGATTTAGAAGAGGCACTATAGATAAGACTTTGTTCATCAAGAAGGACAAAGGTGATATCTTGTTAGTACAGGTGTATGTTGATGATATCATCTTTGGGTCTACAAAGAAGTCTTTATGTGATGAGTTTGAAGGTTTGATGCACAAAAGATTCCAGATGAGTTCTATGGGGGAACTCACTTTTTTCTTAGGATTGCAAGTACAATAGAAGGAGGATGGAATCTTCATTAGCCAAGACAAATATGTGGCTGAAATATTGAAGAAGTTTGATTTTGCCACTATGAAGACAGCAAGCACTCCTATGGAACCTAACAAGGCATTGGTCAAGGATGAAGAAGCTGATAGTGTGGATGTTCATTTATACAGATCAATGATTGGATCATTGATGTACCTAACAGCTTCTAGACCAGACATAACTTTTGCTGTTTGTGCTTGTGCAAGGTTCCAAGTTACCCCTAAAACCTCACATCTTCATGCTGTGAAGAGGATCTTTAGATACTTGAAAGGTCAACCTAAATTGGGCCTTTGGTATCCTAGAGATTCACCATTTGACTTGGAAGCCTTTTCAGATAGTGACTATGCTGGTGCTAGTCTTGACAGGAAATCCACAACAGGAGGTTGTCAATTTCTTGGCAAGAGATTAATTTCATGGCAATGTAAAAAGCAAACAATAGTTGCAAACTCCACTACTGAAGCAGAATATGTTGCTGCTGCAAATTGCTTTAAGCCCAAAACAGACTAAAAATGGCAAAGATATGTTTGTTTTTGTGTTTTGTGTGTGCAGGAACGGATATATCAAAAATCACAAGAAAACCGTAAAAAACGGGCAAACACGGACACGAGGAACGGAAGAGCACAAAAGAAGCCAAGGACTCAAAGCCAAAGCCAAGAAAAGTCAACCCTTGGTCAATCCTTGGTCAACAGAAGTCAACCCACAAAAGGACAAAACCTCAAAAGTTACCACTTTAGTCCCTCAAGTTTTCAAAAATTACACAAATGGTCCTTGGACTCTTAATGGGCCCTAAATCTTTCAATACCTTACCAGGATCTAAAAAGCCCAAGTCATAAGCCCAAACCCTAGCCCATTACCATTTTATTAAAACCACAAGGACCATTTCTGCTATTTACCAAAGTTGTTTTACACTAGAACTTTTATAAAACAAGTGAGGGACTAGTTGTGCAATAAGCCCAAAGTTTAAAACTGAATTTAACCTTTTTAGTTAAAAAAGAGCGCCAAACCTGGGCCCCCAAATATTCACCGTCTTACCCTTTCACCATGGGGTGCAAATCAAACGCGGCTTTTCAAATTAAAGGGTTCGGAAGACAATTCAAGTGGTCTTCATTTCATGATGAACTAGGGTCATTTCAAGTAACTCCTCAAGAGCTCTTTGGTTCACTAAAACAGCAAAAGGGTGCCACATGGCTATGAAGATAAGCTAATGGAGTGGACGGGTTTTTAAATCTATTATCACTCACCACTCACTACACAAGCGGTCACATCATAAAGAATGACAGACTTGGCAATCCGTGTGAGTATATTTTGCTCTAACGGATGAGATTATAGGATCCAATCATTGGGAAAATGGATGGTGTTGATGGTTTGGCAGCGTGCAGAGCATAGGGAAGGTCTCAGAATGCTGTAGCTTGGGCCTATTATTACACCATCACTCTTAAACAACTCACATGTAATAGTTTAGTTGGCTTTTTGTTTTTAGCTTATATTTTCAATCTTAGTAGACTTTAATTTACTTGATACTGTTGTAATTCATGATTGTATGATTTGTATTCAAGTGGTTTGTTAATGTATTTCAGTGTGTTTATGAGTCAGAGATGTATGCTCGTGGGTATGCTGTTGGAGTCGATATGGTCTATTAAATGATAGATGCGAATAATCATAAGCTATGAATAAGCCTACTATTAAGGTCTCTATGCTAATAATTTTCAGCCTAAATCTTACCTTAATCATACCTTATTCTTAAAATCAGCTAATAACCTTATACCTTGCCTTATTAGATTTTAGCTAATGGAAGGGGAGTGAATTATGGAAGGACTCCCATGGACCTTTACTAGCTTATCCAAATGGATAAGCTAGAGTATAGTTATGCTATGTAGAGTTAATAAGCTATTCGTTAAGTGAAGCATCCTGTAAGTTTTCTAGTTACTTCCTTGTCATTTTTTTTAGCACTTAATATTTTGCTTATTAGTATAGATATGTTTATTTTGCTTAATCCGATTTGTTTACATTAGTGCTTATTTGCTTTAATTTTTGTTATTAATCCTTGTTTAATTCATATGCATTTAAGTTAATACAGTATAGATGATAGTTTTTCAAATTCTGTCATAAACCATCTATATAAGTCAAAAATAAGTAGATTAGATTAGATATCTTATAATTTAGATTAAATAGATTGAATGTTTGTGTTTGTTAAGCTAACATAAGTATTGTTATCTGGTATTTTAAATCTTGAAAAGTAGAATTTCATTTCATTAGTTAAAACAAATCTGTCAAGGACCTTAAGGAGTGTTTAGCATAAGGCTTATTTGACTATCAAAAGTCAAGGTAATTTGGGAAGTTTACTTTAGACAGTTGGATATTAGTGAATAATTATCACACCCCCAAAATATCAGAGTATAATGGCAACCGAGGGGGCGTGACGTGACTTCATGATTATCATGCTTCAAAGCAATACAGAACGACCTCTATATGGGACGTTTTAAGAAAATCGATCACTTGAATTAGGAAATGGTAAATCGTTTAAACATTCAGCGGAAGCATAAAAATAGACAATACAACATTGTTTTTAAATGATACAAGTGATCTTCAGATAACGGAAAATGACTGCAATGCATGAGACTTCATATAGCATCTTCATTCTTAATACCTGAGAAAACATTGCTAAAGTGTCAACATAAAGTTGGTGAGTTCATAGGTTTGTTCAAGCAGAAAATGTAGTGTTTGTGAATCACAAGATTTCATCCACATATGACAATATAACAGATACAAAGTCATATAAATTGCATTACTATTGTCTAAGCTCATGACACCGAAGCGTTAACATATACCAACAATAAATGAATGCCCTTGCAGGTGTCTAACCCGGGACACCCGTAATCTGACTCAAATGAAACTGTGTTTGCTTGACTAATGTCAGTCCAAGACAAACAGGGATTGTCAATCCCGATAGATCTATCCATAACATTCGCGCTCACAAAGATTGACGGTTCATGATGAATCGGGCAAATAGCAACTTGGGTTAAATCGGGACTTAGACCAATCAGTAATGAGTAATTGTACTTGTATTCACACGTTTAAAATAAGCAATGTTCTCACCCCAAAAGATGATTTAAACAGTAGAGTAGGGGCTATGAAAACTCACCTTGACAGCTAATCGTCTGAGATGGGTAATGGATTAAGGCACGTCAAACAGTGACTCAGTCAAACACCTAAGTAATGATGACAAAGTCTGAGTCTACATTCTAAAATTAATGTATGCGATGAATTATGTAAATGGTCAAAAGGCATTGTCGTTTACGAGGTAACGTTTTACGTTTCCAAAGTGTTAGCTAAATCGTTACTCTAGTGACGACTCTTCTATTATAAGCATCTATACAGAATCTATTAATATTATTATGTGCCGCACTTATATTTACAAGTTCGTATGATTTTATATCTAATAATGTAAACAATATTTGTATGATGTTAAGTACATACATCTTCTGGTCGTGCTTGTTTGTTTATATCGTCGGCGTTAATTAATGTGCTAGTTAGCTTTTACTCGTCTAATAACCACTCCCCGTTAATGATAGACTTTTAAAATATTTTTAGCGTTAACCATATTTTTATAAATAGTACTACTACTTTTAAGCTTGGTTTCGCGGGCACACATTTTAAGTCGTAAGAAAATGTTATTTAAACTTTCTACTTATCGAAGCAAACATTGGCTCGTTAAATAAGTTTACCAAACCATTTGGGAGCTCGGCTGCGAAGACTCCAAAACTCGAACTCATTCAAATGTCTACACTCTTTTACGTCTAACTTTAACAAAGTAATTTACATGTATAATTTAGAAAATATCATATGTATTATTATAATATCATACTTGACACCTACATGACCTATCCCTTTCAGGTTTTTCTGCTCACGACAACAGTAGGTTTGACAACCACTTTTGTGGTGTCACCTGCTTCCACTCACGCACTCTTGATAATACATGTATAGGTTTTCTTCTAGTCTTATTATATAGATTATTATATGTATATATATATATAGCACATGGTCCTCCTTCTCTTGTTTCTCTTTTGGTTGCCCAAGTCAGTCGCACAACAGTGAGTTTAGAAACTCACTGTTTTCGTTTACATTATACTTGCAGAAACCCATATGTATATATATTACTTCTCTATCAATTTTCGCATGCATGCATAACTAGTTTTTCATGAAACCCACATAGCTATTTTACCTAGTTTTTTTCTTTCTTTGTTTTCTGTCGACACAACAGCCACCGCTGTGGCTTTTGACTCTCACTCGCACACTCTTTAACGAATATATATATAATTCTTCTTCTTCCTTTTTATTGTATAGCTTAAGCTTCCATTTCACTTGCATGGTTCTACTCTTAATATATTGGTCACGAGGTGAGCAAAGGTCGAAAATAAGGGTGAGGTGGTGTTGTTTCGCAGCCTAAAAGGTTATGGCAGTAGCAGCATCTGCTGCGAAGTTTATGGGCTCAACCATGGCTAGCAGACCACAGCGAGCCCGAAACCACAACAACATTGGCTGGGTACTAAACTATGGTAGCAGCAGTATGGTTACGAGACAATAACAGGCAGCAGCTTGGTCACGAAACAATGGTGGTAACGAGGCCATATGGAAAACAAAAGACTCTAGCATCTTGATGCGTCTCCTTTTTCGTACAGGTTTTAAAGTTGTTATAATTTTCTTTGTTTTCGTTTATTTGTTTTTACTAGGGTTAGCTCGTTGCAAATTTTATTATATAGGACGTGTTGTTTATTAGGGTTTCATATGTCGTTATTTTATGTAGTGATATAACCACATTCTTTTCATGTGTGATTTCATGCGAACCTTGCATGGTTTATACCAGGCAAGTCGTGTACATGTCGTGAAGGTCGAGGCTTGATAAACTACGAGTAATGACATATAAGGGTTCATTTGTGAGGACGACTTACCGAGGTCCTAAGCTTGATGAAAGATGGCAAGGAAGAAAAGGTGGTGACGAGATTGGACTTGGTTGCTAATCCTTCTAAAGTCGACACCCACTTAGCTCTTTCACTTCAACGAAACTTGATCTTGAATGTGTAGTTTACTTAGTGTTTTTCAGATTTTCAGTTGTGATAGAATAGCTAGTGCATGGTTCCTCGTTTTATACTCATTTTGTGTGATAGGTTACTGAAGATTGCATGAGAAATGTATAATTCATATACACTGTTTGTTTGTGATGTAATGATCATTCTTTTTATAATACTGTGAAAGGATAACTACTATTGGTTGATTTGAATTGAGAATGCAATTGAAACAAGACGTAGTAGTTGAGTATTTTCAAAAGGTTGTAGGACATTGTATGAAATGAAATGATGGTGTTGGCTTGCCCATTTTGAATTTGTTACTGATTGACTTGATATGAATTTGTACATTTGAGTTTTGAAGAGGAAACGAACGTCAAGTCGTATTACTTATCTAGTAATGTATAAATATTGGTTCTTTTATATTTTGTTTATTGAAGTGTGAATGGGTTGATATAGTCGTGCGACGTTGATTCACGTGGAGTAAAAATAAAATATGATTTTTATTGTTACGCGATCTCTAAAGTAACCCTTTTTGATTCGTAATTAAAATGACGATTTATGCGCTTTATTATAACTCTTGACTATCACATAATATTGCATACTGCTTGAAGGACAACTTTTATTAGAAAAATAACGATACTTTTGAAATAGTTTGCGATACATACTTTGCATAACGGGATAAAAGTTCTACATTTTTCTGAGGTGTCACATCCGCCCCATGTTATGCGATTTCGTCCCGAAATCAAGACGTGGTGGTAGATCATGGGTTTGTGAATAGGTGAGGGTATTTCTCCCTGAACTGGTCTTCGCGTTCCCACATGTACTCTGGACCTCTACGTGCATTCCGAGAGACTTTAATGATAGGTATACGGCTTCGTTTAAGTTGCTTGACCTCGCGGTCCATAATCTCTACGGTTTCTTCAACGAAGTTGAGTTTGTCGTCGAGTTGGATTTCTTCCAAAGGAATAACGAGTGTGTCATCAGATAAACACTTCTTTAGATTGCAAATGTGAAACACGTTGTGTACTCGACTAAGTTCTTGAGGTAATTCCAAACGGTAAGCTACTGGACCAATCCTTTCTAGGATTCTGAAGGGTCCAATATAGCGAGGGTTCAACTTTCCACGCTTTCCAAATCGCATCACACCCTTCCAAGGTGCGACCTTGAGCATAACCTTATCTCCGACTTCAAATTCAAGGGGCCTATGCCTCTTGTCAGCATAGCTCTTTTGTTGATCACGTGCCGCCTGCATGCGATCCCTAATCTTGAAAATCCTTTCTGTAGTCTCGTGAATAATCTGTGGTCCGATAAGTTGTGCTTCTCCAACTTCAGCCCAACAAACAGGCGATCGACACTTCCTACCGTAAAGTGCTTCGAACGGTGCAGCTTTAATGCTCGTGTGATAGCTGTTATTGTACGAGAATTCCACCAAAGGTAGGTGTCTATCCCAACCATTCCCGAAGTCAATCACGCAAGCTCTTAGCATGTCTTCTAATGTTTGAATGGTTCTCTCACTCTGACCATCGGTCTGAGGGTGATAGGCAGTACTCAGGTTCAATTGCGTACCTAATGCCTCATGCAAGGATTGCCAAACTCTAGAGGTGAAATGACTATCATGATCGGAGATGATTAACATCGGTATACCATGTCTTGCTACTATCTCCTTCATGTACAGTCTCGTCAATTTTTTTGTTGAATCCGTCTCCTTCATCGGCAAAAAGTGAGCAGACTTAGTAAGACGATCAACAATGACCCAAATCGAATTGTATCCTGCTGCTGTCTTGGGTAGTTTAGTGATGAAATCTATAGTTATATTCTCCCATTTCCATTATGTTATATCGGGTTGGACCAATAAACCAAAGGGCCTTTGATGTTCAGCTTTGACCTTGGCACAAGTCAGGCATTTGCTGACATATGTGGCGATGTCAGCCTTCATGTTTGGCCACCAATATAACATCTTCAAGTCATGGTACATCTTGTCGGCTCCTGGATGAATAGAATACTTTGACTTATGCGATTCGTGCATAATCAAAGATCTCGTGTCACCGTAACATGGTAACCAACTTCTATTATCCAAGCATAATGTTCCATCAGCGCGAGCTTCTAACTTCTTTAGCATGCCACTGATATCTTCTGCTTTAATGTTTTCGATCTTGACTGCTTCTCTCTGAGCCTCAAGGATTCGTGACGGAAGGTCCAAGCCAATGGTCATAACCAAGGCTCTTACTCGCAATGGTTCGATTCTTTCCTTTCGACTCAAAGCATCTGCTACGACATTTGCTTTTCCCGGGTGATAACGAATTTCGCAATCGTAATCACTTAGGAGTTCTATCCATCGGCGTTGCCTCATGTTGAGATCTTTTTGGTCTAGGATATGTTGTAGACTCTTGTGGTCGGTGAACACTACACACTTCGTGCCATACAAATAGTGTCTCCAGATCTTCAGGGCGAACACTACTGCTCCTAACTCCAGATCATGAGTGGTGTAGTTCTTCTCGTGAATTTTTAGTTGTCTAGAAGCGTATGCAATAACCTTCATTCTCTGCTTCAGTATCGCACCTAACCCTTTTATGGATGCATCACAGTATACCACAAAATCTTCACTGCCTTCCGATAGTGCTAAGATAGGTGCAACACATAGTTTCTGTTTCAATAGTTGAAAAGCTTCTTCCTGTTCTTCACCCCAATCGAACTTCTGGTTCTTCTGCGTAAGCTCAGTCATGGGCTTAGCTATTTTGGAGAATCCTTCGATGAATCTCCTATAGTATCCTGCAAGACCTAAGAACTGGCAAATCTCCGAAAGAGTGGTTAGAGATGCCCAATTCTTAACAGCTTCAATCTTAGCTGGGTCCACGTGAATACCACTGCTATCAATCACGTGACCAAGGAATTTTACCGTATTGATCCAAAATTCACACTTAGAAAACTTGGCATACAGTTCTTCCTTCTTCAGCAACTCCAGAATAGTTTTTAGGTGTTCTTCGTGTGCTTTCTCATTGTGGAGTATATGAGAATGTCGTCGATGAACACAATCACAAAATTATCCAAGTATGGCTTGCACACACGGTTCATGAGATCCATGAACACCGCAGGTGCGTTGGTCAAACCAAAAGGCATAACCCGGAACTCATAGTGTCCGTATCATGTTTTGAAAGCAGTCTTGGGAATATCTTCCTCTCTAACCCTTAACTGATGATAACCTGACCTTAAGTCAAATTTTGAGTAGATGCTAGATCCTTGCAACTGATCGAATAAGTCATCGATCCTTGGTAAAGGATAACGATTCTTCACTGTAAGTTTGTTCAACTTACGGTAATCGACACACATTCGAAAAGATCCATCTTTCTTTTTGACAAACAAGATTGGTGCTCCCCACGGAGAGGAACTTGGTCTTATAAAACCCTTGTCAGAAAGTTCTTTTAGTTGTTCGGCTAACTCTTTCATCTCTGCAGGTGCAAGACGATATGGTGCACGTGCAACAGGTGCAGCTCCGGGTATCAGCTCGATGTGAAATTCTACTTGGCGTGTCGGGGGTAATCCAGGCAAATCTTCAGGAAATACTTCTAGAAAGTGTCTAACAATAGGCACATCTTCAATTTGCCTCTCTGAAATTTCGGTTTTCTCTTCCTTCATCATTTGAATCAAGAACACTTGACATCCTTGGTCGATGTACTTCTGTGTCCTGATGCTCGAGATGACTTCTAATCTCGATTCGCTTTTAATTCCGCTCCTTTCGCCTTGTATGATCAGCATATCATTTCTGTACGGAACACGAATGTACTTCTCATAACACACAACTTCTGCGCGATGTTCGGCCATCCAATCCATTCCGACGATGACGTCAAAACTTCCTAGTTCTATAGGGAGTAAGTCGATTTCGAACAGGTGATTTTGCAAGTTAAGAGTACACCCTCTTAAAATAGTGTTTGTGGTTAGTGACTTTCCGTCGGCTAACTCCACATCATAATTAGTATCTAGGGTTGTAGGAGTGACGTCTATATATTTACTGAAAGCATAAGACACAAAACTTCTATCCGCACCCGTGTCAAATAGTACTGAAGCATAGACATTATTGATCAGGAACGTACCATTCACCACGTTGTTATCTTTCACTGCTGCTTCAGCACATAGGCTGTATACTCTGCCAGGTGCCCTGCGTCCTCCTTGAGTACTGGTTGATGCTTGGTTACTTCCCTTAGGGTTCCCCTGATTCTGCCTCTGATTGTTCTGAGGGTTTTGCGGGTTGCCTCGAATTTGATTTCCACCGCCTTGATTCCCATTGTTTGGACACTTGTTTTTGTAATGTCCTTTTTCGCCACATCCGAAACAAGTGACATCACTTCCCTGTCCTCCTTGGCTTCCTGGTCCTCTTTGGTTTGCGGGACGAGGTGGAGCTCGACAGTCTTTGGCCTTATGTCCTGCCTTTCCACAGTTGTAACAAGCAGGAGGGCATGCGTCAGTGTGGTGTCGTCCACACTTTCCGCAGTGAGGTAACTTGCCAGCATAAGAACCTTGTCCGGCTGTAAACACCCTTGCTGTCTCTGGGCGTTTGTTCGGGTTGAGGTTGCTAGTGTTGTTGGTGTTGTTGGGGTTGTGGTTGTAGTGGTTTCCATTCCATTTCCGTTTGTCACCCGAGTTTTCTCCTAACTCTTGGACCACTTGGTACATCAAACCTTGAGCCATGTCAATTGCTTCATGCAAGTCTACTGGTTTGGATGATGTTACGTTACCCTTGATGCTCAAAGGTAGACCTTCGATGTAACGTTCCAACAACCGGTCGGCGTTGGGTACCATTTCAGGGCATAAGAGGATGAGTTCTTGGAAACGTTGATTGTAGGCAGTAAGGTTTGTACCCTTCACTTTTAAGTTCCACAACTCATTTTCCATTTGCTTGATTTCATTCCTAGGACAATACTTCCGAATGAACATAGCCTTGAAATCGCTCCAAGGTGTGGCATGAGCGGTATCGAGGGTAACAGAATGAACATACACGTTCCACCAAGTTAAAGCACCATCTAGCAGTGTGCTAGAAGCAAATTTGACTCTGTCACCTTCTGCAACGTTGCTAATCCCAAATTGAGATTCTAGTTTCTCAAACCATCGGGTTAAGCCTACAGCACCTTCAGTACCACGGAAGTTTTCATGCATAACCGCACGAAATTCCTTGTAGTTGCATGTCTTGTTTTGGGAAGAGTTGGATCCTAGGTTGTTCTCTTCTTGAGTGCTTGCAGCATGAGTCACAGCGGCAGCTGCGAGTGCTTCAGCAACTCTTGTGGCAATGAGCTGGTTGAGCATCTGAGTGTCAATGCCACTGTTGATATCCACATTGTTTCGGTTGGTCGAACGGTTGACTGGAGGGTTCCGGTTGACAGTTGGGCGTCGTCCGGGTGCCATTTTCTATAAGAGGGACAATGAAGATGACAGTTATGACATGTATAAAAGTTATATGCGTAAAGATAGTCACGTTACTACAAATGACATGTCCTTTGGAATTAATACTGTTATTATTCGCAAACACGATGTTTATTTCAAAGAGTACGGGAATACAAGAGTTCACTAGCCGTGACAAACCCATAGCTTAGTGGTTATACAAAAGACGGAAATAAAACTAGTTGTTGGTACGGTAGATTTGCTGGACCACTTCCTCGAGTGCCTCCTTCCTCTTCTGTCGTGCTTCCTCCTGAGCATTACTAGCACGATCCTCCGCATCCTCACACATTTGCCTAAGTTGAGTAATCAATTCGTCCATCGATAGTGTCTCCAACGAACTTTCCTCAACTCGGGGCTTCACATCCCACAGTGTCATGAATGCTTCTAACTCCTCCAAACAGGCATTTGGGTAATGGTCCATGTCCTCGAGAATGGTATGCAATTGTCCTCTAAGGCGCGTTGTGCATACGGTGTACAGGCACTGAATTCTGACCAGTTTCTGTTAGAGCTTCCTCTCTCTAGGTGGGGTCCATTTCAGCAATCATCTGCTGGTAAGCAGCCATCGTGAATGGGGATGAAGGTGAGGGTGGTGGTGTAAGAGGATCAAGTTGGTAATCATCAAGGTTAATAGCAGAAATTTTGGCATGTTCAGCAAGATTTGGCTCAATAGGTGGGATAGATATACGAGCGGTACGTCTGATAGTTGGGGGAAATGGCGATACAGATGGCAAAATAAGTAATCCTAGAGTAGGACGTCTCCTGTGGTACACCTGAGGGAGTGTGTCAGGGAGTCTGGAAGGTACTAGTGTAGTGTTATCGGTGTGTCTCAATTCATCCGAGTTTGACATGTCGCTGAGACAAGAAAATATAAAATAAGGGTATAGATATATTCCAAAATACGCGTAGTTAAGCCTGTTTAATGCACATGTAACCCATATTAAGTATATGTATATGTTTAATACACATACCCATATTAAGTATATGTATCTCATATTTGTCTATGTCACATGTACCCCATTTTAATATATGAACTCCTTTGATTGTTGATTCCTATGTACCCCATATTGAGAAACCATCAATGACAGACAATAGAAGCATAATAAGCATGTTAAGCAGATAAGTAGTTATAGTCTAGTGCTACCTAATGCAACCTAGTTCTCTATAGCTCAAGCCTCTGATACCAATATGTCACACCCTCAAAATATCAGAGTATAATGACAACCGAGGGGGCGTGACTTCATGATTATCATGCTTCAAAGCAATACAAAACGACCTCTATATGAGACGTTTTAAGAAAATCGATCACTTGAATTAGGAAATGATAAATCGTTTGAACATTCAGCGTAAGCATAAAAATAGACAATACAACATTGTTTTTAGACGATACAAGTGATCTTCAGATAACGAAAAATAACTGCAATGCATGAGACTTCATATAGCATCTTCATTCTTAATACCTGAGAAAAACATTGCTAAAGTGTCAACATAAAGTTGGTGAGTTCATAGGTTTGTTTGAGCAGAAATGTAGTGTTTGTGAATCACAAGATTTCATCCACATATGATAATATAACAGATACAAAGTCATATAAATTGCATTACTATTGTCTCAGCTCATGACACCAAAGCGTTAACATATACCAACAATAAATGAATGCCCTTGCAGGTGTCTAACCCGGGACACCCGTAGTCTGACTCAAATGAAACTGTGTTTACTTGACTAATGTCAGTCCAAGACAAACATGGATTGTCAATCCTGATAGATCTATCCATAACATTCGCGCTCACAAAGATTGAAGGTTCATGATAATTTGGGCAAATAGAAACTTGGGTTAAATCGGGACTTAGACCAATCAGTAATGAGTAATTGCACTTGTATTCACACGTTTAAAATAAGTAATGTTCTCACCCCAAAAGATGATTTAAAACAGTAAAGTAGGGGCTATGAAAACTCACCTTGTTGGTTAATCGTCTGAGATTGGTAATGGATTAAGGCACGTCAAACAGTGATTCAGTCAAACACCTAAATAATTATGACAAAGTCCGAGTTTACATATTAATACTTAATGCAATGATTTATGCAAATGGGTCAAAGGGTATCGTCGTTTACGAGTTTACGTTTTATGTTTTCAAAGTGCTAATTAAACTGTGGCTCTAATGGCGACCTTACAATGATAAATATCTATACAGAATCTGTTAATATAATTATGCGTCAGATTTACATTTACAAGTTCGTGCTTTTATATTTAAGAAAGGTGAACATTATGTGTAAGTTATTATATTTATCGCGTTTCTTTATTCTACATCGAAGTTGTTAATTTATCTGTGTATTTATCAGGTTTATACATTACGACTCGCTTAACTCGTTTAAATCTCTTATCAAAATATATTTTTTTAACTCCTTGACTCTCCAAATAATAATATATATATTTTATATTCTTTCGTTCTCATAATTTTATATTTAAACCCGAATAGACTTTTAAAATATTTTTAGCGTTAACCATATTTTTATAAATAGTACTACTACTTTAAAGCTCGGTTTCGCGGGCACACATTTTAAGTCGTAAGAAAATGTTATTTAAACTTTCTACTTATCGAAGCAAACATTGGCTCGTTAAATAAGTTTACCGAACCATTTGGGAGCTCGGCTGCGAAGACTCAAAACTCGAACTCATTCAAATGTCTACACTCTTTTACGTCTAACTTTAACAAAGTAATTTACATGTATAATTTAGTAAATATCATATGTATTATTATAATACCATACTAGACACCCACATGGCCTATCCCTTTCAGGTTTTTCTGTTTTTCTGCTTTCCTGCTCACGACAACAGTGAGCTTTTATGCTCACTGTTTTGATTTCTGCTTCTTTCGTTATCAGCCACTATGTATATATATTAGTTTTCTATCTACTTCATATTGAATATAATGTCACATTGTCTCTTTTTCCTTTCTTCTTTGGCTGCTAAAAGACGCTTCAGCAGTGAGCATTTCACTCACTGCTTTTCTTTCTCTTTCTGCTTGCATTCTAACCGACGCAACATGCATGCACAAATTAGATTTCTTCATATACAATGCACTTATTTCAGGCCCAACTACAAGTCATGTGTTCCACTTTGTCTTTCTTTTCTCTTTTTCTGTTGACGTAACAGATGCAATATGTAACACCCCCAATTTGGGTCGCAGCGGAATAAGGGTCCGGGGCGTGTTACTTCAAGATCAATAGCACAAGATATATAAGAACGACACAAAAAGTCGTTTAAAATGATACATTGGATTTAATTGAAAGACTTAATACAAAAGCATATAGCTTTACTTGTCCATTGTTGAATATTACAAAAGTTGACAATACATTTCCTAAAATATGATGCACCTAAATCTTTAAGCGTGCAATCCAAAATGTAACCCAATGCATCCCTGGCATCCCATGCCTATTGATCTCCTGAAAACATTGCTTAAAACGTCAACAATAATGTTGGTGAATTCATAGGTTTGATAAAATCATAATGTGTAGGACCGCAAGACTTTTTAGTGATAATGCAACACATGCAGATCTCACAAAACTAGATTACATTTACACTAAGCTCATGACACTGAAGCTCGACCGTCTTGTTCGCATAATATTGCTACTCAGCCCGCAATGATGTTTTAACCCGAAAACATCCCAAAATTCGACATGCTATAACGTTCGTTCCCGGTGATAGCTAATCACCCGAACGGGGAGGTCGTTTCCCGAATAGATCTATTAAATAACATTCGCGCTCACATAATGTAATTCCCAACTACAACTATGCAATTGACAGTTCATGATAAAGGGGCTCAACTTGGGTTATCGCTACTGATATTTGCTTAATTGTACATTAAATTACCCGGGATTTTGCCAAATAAAAGCCATAAAAATGCCAAAAGAATAGAAAAAATGTGCTTTTGTGTCCAATTGTGCAGGAAAGGATAAAAAGGACAAAAAGAAGCAAAAACGATCAAAAACCGACAAAGAACGAAAGAGACAAGAACAAGAGTGAAGAAACAGCCAAAGAACAAAGCCGGATCAGAGTACTTATATTGATAACATTGAATATAATCTTATAGTTGTTACATCGTACTATCGTTCGGGCTATCATAATTAAAGAGGTCATGACATGACGTTTGAGGAGTTAGGACACTTTAAATCGTAAATCCAACAACTCGTCGAAACGCCATCCGAAGAGGCCTCATTATGAAACTCCCTAGTAATATAGTACTTTGATAACCACATAATATTCTTTATAGCATCATCACAAACGAATGGTTTGGACAAAATTGTGTTTAATAAGTAAAGTTTATCCAATGACCGTTATGTAAAACTGGGCGTAACTGTCGCGATTTTTAAACCCGATTCTGCGTTTCTTATGTCATCTTTTCGTATCAAGACGAGTTTTCATAAATTGACATTTTTGAATTTTCGGAACTATTGGTGAACAGTAACTTTTTACTGGTCACATCCAGTCGTGAGTTTTATAAAAATGTATTCGTCGTCGTTAATAACCCGGTAAATGTCGTATTTTATTCGTTATAGCTCCGTTTTTAACGATTCTTTCGAGGACGTTCTCGTATTTGAAATTTCTATATTTTTATGAGGTTTACAAAAATATAACTTTCTGTCATGAATAGTAACTTTTATAAAAATAGTTTTTATAAAAGTATTATTGTCGTAACCTCGCGAAATTCGATTAACCGTTCGTTTTTAATTGAAATATTACGATTTATTATCATTTTAGAATCCTAAAAAACTATGTATTTATTTTGTTAAAAATATCAATACTTACTGTTTGAAATTTTTATAAAAATGTTTTATAAAAAATTCTTTTACGGACTTCGTTTATTAAAGTATAACTCGTTTTTAACATAACTTTTTCGTTAATTATCCGTTTAACAAGTTTCTTACTTTTTCGGAATCGTCGTGAATTGTATTATCTTATAAAAATATAAAATAGGTATGTTAAAATTCGAATTTTGGACAGAATGTTTGCTTAAGCTTGTTGAACCCATTTTTAACTTTTTCTTTATACTTTATTACTTTTGTATTTTACCACAAGTCTCATATATCATATATATTATAAATCATACTTATATTAAATGTCCATTGTCCATAGTAGTCCTCATGTGTCCAATTTACCAGGTTAACAAATCCATGATAATACTTAATACTCACATAACTTTACTTCATGAAATCTCTTTTTTACTAGTTTTATCCATAATTCATATTTATACCATAACCAAGAGTGTAAATATTGAGTGAACCACTTTAACTGATATCATTAATATCATAAGATATATAAAAGTGTATTTATGATGAAATAAATTAAACTTCTTTTTACATGTTAATAATCCTAAATGGTGATTTAAGCTATAAAGAATTAACATATGCATATAATGAAAATTGCAAGAACATAAAGAGTTCAAGTAGACCTTATGAGGTATGATGATGATGAGAAACAAATGCTAAACCCGTGTTTAGACTAGAAACCAAAGCTTGCACTTAAGAGACCTAGCGTTTCTCAAGAAAAAAAATAAACCCCCCTAAAAAAAAATATTGGCTTTAAACACTTGGAAATCCTTAACCAATACTTGAAAATAACTTAGGACATCTTTAGATAGGATATGAAAATGGGTAAATGAGTTATAAAAATTTTGTATGGATTGATTAAAAAGAGTGCTTATGCCGTAGCATGTATGGAGCACAAAGAGGGTTTTTGTGAATTTTTATCTAAGTGTAATGTGTATATGAATTACTTGCTAGCTATGTGTGTATGTATATTAAAAATTTTTTTTTCTGCATTAATTGGTCAAGGAGACATAAGGGGTGTCCTAGGGATGGCCTTAGTCTTAGTCATGGGTCAAAGGATGGTAGGGATGGGGGGTATGGTGTGCCATAAAGAGGTATGGCATGAAATTGACCAAGTTGAAAGTTATCTCATTTTTTTCAAGTATATATTTGTACATGTTGCATTATTTTCGGCAAAAGTAAGTTATAAATGATATATTTATGTAACTTTTATGTATTGGGTATAAAAGTGGGTATTTGTTGAAGCGTAGGAAAGTTTTTGTGGTTCCGGGAGTGCCTAAACGCAATTTATCGCGAAACGTATACACTTTACGTATCCGATAAAAATAAAATGAATAAAGTTAATAATTATCCTCAAAATAATTATATAACCCTTTCTTGATGTAAACATTTAATTGTTTGATGCCCGCTTACATTGAACGCTAATTTTTGGCGTACGCGATTTAACCTATCGCTTATGATTTAAAGCAAATGACACAATATAAAAGGTACATTGCGGATTTATCAACGTTGTCAAAGACTTGAAAACACAGGGTGTTATAATAGTTACTACTGCTAGTGTAACTTAGTACTGCTAGTGTATATTACTACTGCTAGTATATGTTAGTACTGCTAGAGTAAAGTTAGTACTGCTGTGAGATGAAGAAAATATTTCAGTAGTTATTAATGCTTGTACACAGTTAATGCTGCTGGTTTATAAGTTACTACTGCTTGTTAAGAGTTAATGCTGCTGGTACAAAGTTACAACTGCTGAAAGTTACAACTGTTGAAAGATAAAGATTGCTTAAAGATCAAGATTACTTATAAGATAAGGATTGTTATTTATAGAATAGATCTTTAAGAATAATCTAAGTTTTTGTAATATATTGTAAATCGACTAGGGATACCTTGGTGTATTAAAAGCGAGGTCCTAGGTATAGAGTTCGCATCACAAAATTCATATATAGGAAATCCCTTCTCCTTTTTTTTTTTTTTTTTTTTTTCTCTTTGTATATCCTTGTTTTAGATATCGTTATGCTTCAAGGTTTTGTAACCTATATACTAGGAGAGTATTCGTATTATTTGTAATAATAATATTGGAGCATTTATTATTAAAATTATATTCTTTTATGTTACTGTTTCATTGAAGAATTCTTCTTATATTAAAGATTAGATTCTGCATAATCTTTAGTATTATCAAACAAAGTTTCTTAACTAAGTTGTGTTAGATTTATCAAACATAACTAATCCTTATACAAGCTTAAGGAATTCGATCATTAGAAGTTAACTGGGATCAACATAGTGGAAGAAAACTTGCATATTAGGTTTAGTGAGAGTACACCTAATGTTGTAGGTAGTGGACCAGATTGGCTATTTGATATTGATGCACTAACAAGAACAATGAATTATGAGCCAATTATTGCAGGTACTTTTACAGGTACAAATGCAAGTAATAATGCAGGTCAAGCTAGAAAGGAGACATAACCTGTCAAGGATTACATTTTGCTACCATTATGGACTGCTGATTCACCATATTCTCAAAATCTAAAGAGTTCTCATGATGATGGATTCAAACCTTCAAGTGATGATAGAAAGAAGGTTGATGAAGATCCAAGAAAAGAAAGTGAATGTAAAGATCAAGAGAAGAAAGATAATGTTAACAACACTAACAATGTTAATATTGTTAGTTCAACTGTTAATGCTGCTAGCACAAATGAAGTTAATGTTGTTGGTGGAAAAACAAGCATTAAACTTTTATTTGATCCAAATATGCCTGCTTTGGAAGATGATAGCTTATTTGACTTCACAAGAGATGATGAAGATGATGGTGTAGTGGCTGACATGAACAATTTGGATACTACAATCAAAGTCAGTCCTAATTCAACTACAAGAATTCATAAAGATCATCCACTTGATTAAGTGATTGAGGATTTGCAATCAGCAACACAACAGAAAGATGTCAAAGAATTTAGAAGGAACATGGGTTTGTTAGTACTATTCAACAAAGAACAAACCATAAAGACCTTCAAAACTACTTGTTTGCTTGCTTTTTATCACAAGAAGAAGCCACAAAGGTAACTCATGCATTAAAGGATCCAAGCTGGATAGAGGCTATACAGGAAGAGCTTCTACAATTCAAGTTACAAGAAGTTTAGACTTTAGTGGATTTACCAAATGGAAAAAGGGCTATAGGCTCTAAATAGGTTTTCAGGAATAAAAAGGATGAAAGGGGAATTGTGATAAGAAATAAAGCAATTTTTTGTTGATGCTCAAGGGTACACACAAGAAGAAGGGATTGACTATGATTAAGTCTTTGCCCCTGTTGCAAGAATTGAAGCAATTAGGCTATTTTTAGCTTATGCTTCATTTAAAGATTTGTGGTGTATCAAATGGATGTAAAAAGTGCTTTTCTCTATGGGAAGATTGAAGAAGAGGTGTATGTATGTCAACCACCATGATTTGAAGATCCAGACTTTCCTGATAGAGTATACAAGGTTGAAAAAGCACTGTATGGACTACATCAAGCTCCTAGAGCTTGGTATGAAACCTTGTCAACATATCTGTTGGACAATGGGTTTCAAAGAGGGAAAATTGACAAGACCTTATTCATCAAAAGGTACAAAGGTGATATTTTGCTAGTCCAAGTTTATGTGGATGATATCATCTTTGGTTCAACAAAGAAGGAGCTATGCATTGCATTTGAGAAGTTGATGCATGAGAAATTTCAGATGAGTTCTATGGGAGAACTTACATTCTTCTTGGGATTACAAGTGCAGCAGAAGAAGGATGGCATATTTATTAGTCAAGATAAATATGTTGTTGAAATTTTAAAGAAATTTGGGTTTATAGAAGTCAAGACTGCAAGTACACTAATGGAAACTCAAAAAGATGTATGCTCAAGGATAAACTGGTAAGATGTGGTTGTTCATAATGTATAGATATTGTGTGTCTGTGAGTTAAGTGCAGTCGAGAGTTCTCACCGTGTGTGATGTCGTCAAGATGTACATACATCATGTTTGGTAGTGTGTGCTTTGCTGATACAGTAAATCCAAAGGTTTACACCCCCCTTCATGTTGTTGAAATGGATTTTTAGTTATTAAAAGGTCAACAAAAACTAGGCTTTGGTATACAAAAATTCTCCTTTTCTTCTATTATTCTCTTTTTCTCTTTTCTCCTGATTCCTTGGAAGTCTACATTCTCTTGCAAAGTGACCATATTTTTGACAATTGTAGCACTCCACTTTTGACTTGTCAAATCCAACTCTTTTACCATTTACATCTAACTGCCTGCTTGTCCTCTTGATGAATCTTCTAGCTCTAATAGTCAGCATGGCCATTTCCCATTGTAAATCCATTTCTTCTAGGTCATCAGGATCAATTTGTTCTAGATCCTCTCGTGACATTTGAGGAGAATTGGGCTGACTAGCTAGGAAAGCACAGATCACAGCATCACTAAGGTTATCTCCAGTTGTAGGATTACTTTGAGTATGAGCAGCACTAACTCCATAAGCAGTGTTATCTGCTTCATTTGTGTTGTTGTTGCTATTGCTGTTAGTGCTGTTGGAGGACACAAAAGCCACATTTTGTGGATTTTGGCTTGTACTTGATCCTGTAAGTTCAAGTTCATATATCTTTAAGTTGTTATACAAGTCATCCAAACTGATGGTTTCAATTTCCACTTTGTTCCTCCAGATCAAAGCATGAGTCTTCCATTCAGATGGAAGACTTTTCAACAGTTTTAAGTTCATGTCCTCTTGTGAAATAACTTCACCTTGAATCTCCAACTGACTAATAAGTTTTTGCAACCTATCAAAAGTTTGATCCATTGTTTCTGAACTTGATCCTGCAAAGTTCTCATATTGTTGCTTGAGTAGTGTCCTCTGAACTTTCTTGGATTCCTTGTTTCCTCCATACCTCTTCTCTATGGCTTCCATGAGCAATTTTGCATCCTTATATGAATGGAACTTCAGTTGATCTTTATTTGGGAGTGCCATCAATAGAGTTCCTCTAGCTTTCATCTCATTCCTCCTGTCCTATTTTTATTCTGTGGTAGTAGGTTTATATTCCTGCTCAGTTTCTCCAACTTTTCTCTTCGGCACTTTGTTACCATTCAGAATTACTTATTAGAGGGAGTAATCAGTCATGAGAAAGTACTGTTCTATCCTTATTAGCCAGAGATCATAATCCCCTGGGTTAAGGATAGGGAGTTTTTTGTTAGAGTTGTAGAAGTAGTTCCTACCTCCATCTTATCACTGAGAAATAGATCTAGTATATATTGTTTGTTTCTTCTTATTCAAAGCTTCACAACAAGCTCTGATATCACTTGTTGATCCCAATGAATAGATCTTTAACTCCTTAGCTTGATGTAAGGTTTAGTATCCTTGGATAAATCCAAAGGTACTAAGAATGAAACTTTGTGTATATGATATAAACTATGCAGAATCTAGTTTATACCACTAAGAAGAACAACAACAATGTATGTTTGACGAACAGAAAATATAACCAAAACAATAAGCTCTAATATATTAATACGAACACTCTTTGATAGTGTTATGGTTTATAACCTTGAAGCTATGGTTACTATGAAAGACTGATATGATGTGATACTAATGCCAAAACCTAAGATCTCGTTTTATACACCAAGGAGTCCTATACAAGATAACTATGAATCTTCTAAAACATTAAGCTTATATGCATATCTTTATAAATATATAGAATATACACAAGATAACTAATACATATCTTTTAACACGTCTTTACATCTCATCACACGTCTTTATCTTCATGCAGTCTTCAATCTTTATCAGCAGTATAAATCCCTCAATAGTGTTAAGTTAGTACTAGCAGTACTAACTTATTCCTAGCAGTACTAACATTCTTCTAGCAGTACTAACTGGTTTATACTGCCAGTTATGACTTAAGCAGTACTAACACTTTGACTTGGCAGTACTAAGTCTAATGAGCTTAATTCCCAACACTCAGTTTTGTTATATTTTTGTCTGTTTGTGATTTATCCGTTACCTGCAAGACACAATAGACAAAACACACATATACAATGCATTTTCATGAATTATTGGTCATTATTGGTCTTTTTAGCTTAATAATGAGAAATAAAATATATGTGTTTAAGCACATATCAGAATGTATCTAAAACTAAGACCCGATCCAAGGCAACACCTAATGAATCTAGTTCCCTAGGAACTACTTCAGGTGGTGGTCCCAGGTGCCAAGAAACCATGGGGGATACTACTGCTCGAACTAGGTTTGAGAGTGTATCTAAACATTCTAATGATTCACTGCTCGCAAGAGGTAACACACTTCGAAGTGATGAGGATAGACTTAAACTTGATGAATTGATGGCACTATGTACCACTTTACAAAACAGGGTTCTTGATTTGGAGAAGACAAAGACCACTCAACATAATGAGATTGCTAGTTTGAAAAGGAGGGTCAAGAAGCTTGAAAAGAAAAATAGGTCAAGAACTCATAAGCTGAAGAGATTATACAAAGTTGGTTTGACAGCTAGGGTAGAATCCTCTAGAGATGAAGAAAGTTTGGGTGAGGATGCATCCAAACAGGGGAGGATTAATGCTATTGATGCAGATGAAGAAATTACCCTAGTTAGTGTTCAAGATGATGCTGACAAAGAGATGTTTGATGTGGATGCTTTAAATGGTGAGGAGGTGTTTGTTGCAGGGCAAAATGAAAATGTTGTTGAAGAAGTAGTTGATGTTGCTCAAGTTAGTACTGCTGCAACAACTGTTACAATAACTACTGAAGAAATTACTTTGGCTCAAGCACTTGAAGCATTAAAAACTTCAAAACCCAAGGTGAAAGGGATTGTTTTTCAAGAGCCAGGTAAATCTACAACAACAACAATAATTTCTTCACAAGAATCACAGGACAAGGATAAAGGAATATTGATAGTGTTGGGAATTATATTTGAGTTGATAAGACAAAACATGAATGAAACAAGATGGAAACAAAAGAACCAAAGTCGTTGGTATGTGCTTAATAACACATACCATTTTCCATTTAAACCAGACTTAAATGACAAAAAACGTATCAAAAATATATTGTATTTGTATGTTTTCATATATATTGTGCAGGAAACGGATATCCGGGAAAAGGACAAAAAATCAAGCAAAAACAGACAAAACCGAGCACAGAATGGAAAAGCGTGGAAAAACCAAAGTCAAAAAGTCAACAAAGTCAAAGTTAACCCCGAAAAGTCAACAGTCAAAGGCGAGGCCAAAACCGAAGAAACACTTAATGGGCCCACCCGCACCCATCTAATGGGTCGGGTCAGCCCATTAGTGCATTTATAACAAGACTTTATCGAGCAAAAAGCCTAATTCCCTTAATAATCCAATCGGCCTAAAGCAGTTTAGTGAGGCCCAAATCCCTTATAACAAACTGTTAGCCCTAACCCTTTTACAACTTAACTCTGTTAGTCCCACAAGGACCATGAGTGAAACAACACCATACACCTTTGAGGGCCTTTCTTGCCAATTCACAAAAAACTATTATACACCACATGGACGATGGTTGCAATTACTCTATACACATTCAGGGACCAATTTTACCATATCCCCCAAACATTACCCTGTTAAACAAACACACAGTAACACAAGTTTTTCCCGCCAATACTATTCCTTCACCCCTGTCGTTTTTACCTCAAACCATGCACCCACAGACAAACCATCACTCTCAAACCCTTACCTCACCTCACTACACTCTAATTGCCACCTTGGAAATCCCTCAACATACTATTAGCTGAAAACAATCAAGGGACACGATTTGAGACCTTAGGCACAAAGTAAGATAGATGGCTATGATTAACTTTGAAGACTCCCTCACAAAGAAAACACACAAGCTGAACTCTTTTAGAAAAGAAGCACACTTCAAGGCTTAATGACCTAGTATAAGTAGTAGGCATTTGTAGCTTATTTACCTAGGTCGAATTTGTTAAGTCCAATCTTATATTAACAATTTGTACCACTTTTAATACAGTCTTTTTAATACATTATCATTTAATTTAATTGTCATTTAAATTTCAGCCTTGTAATCTTTTTTTTAAGCTAATGCAAATTTAAGTGTTTTTCTTTAAATTATTGTCATTTACTTATTTGTCTTTAAATACTGTTTTATAAGCCTTTGTATAAGCCTTTTAAGTCATTGAAAGCTTATATTAAATGTGTTTAATTTTTTGTCAAAAAATCATAAAAAAAAATCAAAAACTGTCAAACCAAAAGGAGCAAGGTATATCTTGGATGGCCTTGGGGTAGAGCTTCTTGGGAAGCATATAGGAAAGGTTTATAAGCTTTTGAGAGCTTATTATCTTGCCAAAAGCTAAGGACCTCTTGTAAGCTCTCTTTTAAATTTTTGCCATTTACTGTTCATTAGCTTATTTTTGCTTATTTATTGCTTATTCTTGCTATTTACTGTTGTTTTATGCTTATTTGAATTTGTTTAATGCTTATTTGTCCTTAGTTTATGTTTTTACTTGAAACTGTCCTTTATATGCTCTTAACTGCTTATTGCTTATTTGTTAATTTAAGTGCTTATCTTTGTTTGCATTGTGCTTATTTCTGTTTATTTTTGCCTTGTTGCTATTTGTCTTTAAAACTCTTTGCTTAAAACCCTCTTAATAAGCTTAAAATTTGACTTTTCTTATTTAAAGGGGTGTTTGGGTCAAGACCCAAAGTGGGTCAAAACTGGTTTTAAAAAACTTGTGGGTCACTTGGCAATCTTGTTCAAGCTTTATTGAGTCATTTTCCATCTGTTTTTAAAAAGTTTAAAGGATTTAAAGTTGTTTTCAAGTTTTTTCTAAGTGATCTTTTATGACTGTGATGACAAACAGTCCATAAGAGCTTATTTGATTAAGCTTTCAAAACATTCTTTCTCTAGTTGTTTTTGTGTTGTTTTTAAGTCCTAAATGCAGTAGTATAGATTACTTAGAGTTTACCTTTGTTTTATGCAAATCTGTCAAGTCTTTGTTAAGTAAATTTTTGTGTAAAACTGCCCATTTTTCATTTCCAAATATCAGATACTTAAACTTGTTTTTAGCTTTTGAAACTTTGAGCACAAGCTCATTGGTGGGTGTTTTAAATCTGTTTTAGCTTGTTTTAATATTTTAAGCTTATTTTCTAGCTAATTTGTAGGCTGCAAAAACCAACTTTTTCTTAAGTCCAAAAACACTCAGCATATGCTGAGTGTGTCTGCCCCTTTTCATTAGCCTTTTTTGTAGCTTATCTGAGATTCAAACCTTTTTCTTTTTGTTGATTTTAGTAGCCCATAAGCTGGTCTTAAAGCTCATATGCCCCATTAAGCCATAAGACCCCCTCTTGGTACTTAAATCTAAGCTTAAAAGTTGGCCCTTAGGCTGTTTGTATGCAGTTTAGCCATTAAGCTTATTTGAATTTTCTGCTTATTTAGCTTATATTCTTTGCTTATTAGTGTTTAGAATTGCTTATTAGGTTTAGGGCTTTGAATGTTTTAGCTAATTTATCTTTTTACTTGCTTATTGTGTCATAAAAAAAGGGCCAACAGTTTAGCATTTAGCCTTTAGTGTAAATGAAGCAATCTGTCATTTTCTTTTTCTTATTTCGTGCTTATTTTTAAGTTTTAAAAAAATTTCCTTTATTAAAGTTGGTAGTTTACAACTTATTTATAAGCTGTATTAAAAGTTTTTAAAAAAAGCAAAAAAGGGAAGGTGGATGTCCAAGGTGAGCCAAGGCTCGAACCCTGGACCTCAACATCCTCAACCCTTTATAACACACACACAAACCACTCCTGCCCTTGGGTCTTTTCTGTCATCCATTGCACACATAATTGTTTATCCCCTTTTAGCCCTTTTTAGCTTATAAGCCTTTTTGGCTTTTTCCCTGCTTATTCAAATAAGCAGGCAACACCATTTTATTTTTCATAGACTCTACTCTTTTCAAACTACTTTTCAATATTTTTTTAGAATTTTCCCGTTAAGTTTACTATTTTTAATTAATTTTTCTTTTTAAAACAGTTTTTAATTCATAAAAAATTATTAAAAAGTCAAAAAAATATAATTCTTTTTTAGAAATTTTTTTTTATCATTTACGGCTTAGGAAAATTAAATTTGCGTTCGTAGAGTTAAAATTTCATAATTTGTATTTTTAAAGAACGGGTTTTCGATCCCGTTCTCGTTTTTAGGTTGAAACCATTTTAGCTTTCGTTTTAGGTTTTCTTAATCGTTTTTGCATTTTAATCTTAGAATTTGAAATCCAAATCCAAATCTCTTAATCCATTCAATTCACGCGATCACAAACGTTCTCGATTTTCAATTCACACCTCGTTGGGAAACGACCCGAGGGATTTTTGATTTTCCTTTGGTCAAAAGGAATTTCTTTGAGTCTTTCGGAATACGTATACTATAATTGAATTATAATTATTAATTTTCCTTATTTATATATATTATTTATATGTACTAAAGGTTAAATCTTTGGTTATCATTTTTTGGCGCCGCTGCCGGGGAGGTGTGTAAGATTATCGTTTCGTTTGAAGATTAGTGTTTGATTTTGTGAATATTTTTATAAAAAAAATCCAAAAATATTTTTCCAATTTTGTGAATATCATTTAATTAAAAATACCAAATTAGTCACAATTCAAAGGATTTAAAACTTGTCTTGTGTCACTTGTCAAGTACGGCTTACTTTAAAGTTTAACAAACTCCAAGAGGGGTTTAAGGAGGTTGTGAGGAACTACGACCGAAAGGAAGAAGTTTTAATCGCTTGCGCTTGCCCGCTCCTCGCTCCTTTGTGCGTTTTTCTTTTAAGAGCTACCGTTGAAGCAATGTTGTTTATTGGTTTAAGTTATTTCGGTCAAATTAAATATAAATTGTTAATGTAATTATTGAAAAACCAAAATTAATCTCCTTTTAACCTTTTGCCATTTAATTTCTCATTTTCTTAAACATCTTAATCGTTTTATTCTCATGGAGTCATATTACATTTTAAGTATGCTCGGAGTAGTGACAAACGTGCGATGACTTTTATTGTTTTCGTGTACGTGCCAAGAATGCGGTTGTCATTTTATCAATGGAATTTGTAAAATTTGTACTTATGGAGGTGAAAATCCAATCGATTTTTCAACTCCGTACTCTTTTAACGAATCTCCAAAATTCTCTCACACCCCACACACTCTCAACCCATCTTGTGTGAATTTTGCGGGATCGATGCTCATTATGGTCACTATTGTACACCGCAAGTTCCGATTATCTCTAATTCCGGAACCGTGTTACGATCAAAACTATGATGAGTTCCCACAAACTTCACCGAGTTTTCAACAACAATATATTTGTTGTACCCGCTGTGGGGGCCCGCATGAGACTTGTCAATGTGATCAATTGATCTTCGATGAGCCTTATTGTGCAAATTGCGGGGGTCCTCATATGACTTTTCAATGTCCGCCGTATGAAATCTATTACGAACCTTATCCGTTTTTATGATTATAATTATTCTGGTTTTGTGGTTGTGACCAAATTGAAACCCCGTAGTTTCCCGTCATTTCATAAACTCTTAAGAATGGATGAACTGGGAAGCTTAGCAAGCCCGAAAAGAAGACCTTAATGAAATAATAGAAACTTTTTAAAGAAATTTAATGTATTTTCTTTTAGGGAAGGGATAACACCAAAGGTTTTAATGCAGTTGGGGACAAAGTTTATTGAAATTAAACATGTTGTAAAGAAATCAACATTTCCAATCCTAGGAGGTACAAGGAATTGCTTAGCAAACTTCTTCAGATTTGCAAGAATAAAATCGAGGAATGTTGGCGGAATTTGTCTCCCTCGTCTTATGATGATGACGATGACGAAGAAAGTTCAATTCCTTTGAAAGATATCATTATGTCCGAACTTCCTCCGTGTGTTGCAATCACACCCGCGTTATATACCGATGAGCCCGTTGACTATCTCATAATGGAGGATGAGCATCTTGACACTATTCCGAAAACGGAATCGGATAAATTCATAAAGTCTAGTGTTGAGAACCTTGTCCAAAACCCAAGTGAGTCCGAGGATGAATGTGAGTGTGATGTGCCCGATTGTGATGATTCTCAAACGACAAATTTTTCAATGTTTTCCAATCCTCTCTTCGACAATTCTACCTCTAGTGACGACGAGTCAAGTCATGAAGAGGTTATTCACGAAATGAGTTTTAAAACTTATTCGAACCCTCTTTTTGATCTTGACAAGGAAATCATTTCTAGTGAGTTTAATCTGATTCATAATGAAGACCTCGATTCTACGCCAAAAGATGTTCGTTTTGATGTCGAGTCTTATATTCTTGAATCATTAGTCAATCGTGATACTTTGATGGTGAACTCACTCGTCTCCAATCAATTCCACTGGGAATTGATAATATCAACCTTGATCCGGAGGGTGATATTTTGTTTTTGGAAAGTTTGCTTTACGATAACTCTTCTCCCCGGCCACCGAAAGCTTTTCAAGACAATTCTAATACTATCATCGAGTCTCCTCCTACATTTCTTATCCCCGTTGAGGATAGTGACTCTCTTAGGGAAGATATCGATATATTTCCCGGTTCGGATGACTCAATACCACCGGGTATTGAGAATGATGATTTCGACACGGAAGATGATGATAATTCTACTTCCCTTCCTGAGTTTGAATCATTCCATGTTGATTATCCTGATTCGGGAGATTCAACCATTGATGTGGTGGAAGACATCCCCGTGGATGTGCCTAATATTTTGCCCACCCATCCCGCCTTTCATATGGATTTTGACTTCATTCCTTCTATTAATGATCTCGGATCCGATCTTAATGATTCTTCTCCTTCGGGAGATAGAAACAAGATTTACTATCCGAGGATATGCAATGAAGTTAAATCCACGAGATTTCTTGCTACTCTTTCCCCCGTGATTGATACTTTAATTCCATTTTCATCCAAAAATGATGCCAAAGTTTTCAATCACGGTGTTCTTGCTTCAAAGAAGAAATCTCCTCCTTCTTCATCACATCGGGGCTTTAAAGCTCTCCAGCTTTCTTCTAAAAGCCCGATGTTGATTCATGGAGACAACACTCCTAATTTTGGTGTTCGTCATCTCCATTTCTATCCCCCTTGATCATCTCAAGTATGGGGGAATCAGGTCAAGCTAAGTGACCTTAAACAAGCGCTTCGTGGGTGGCAACCCATGCTTATCCATAGTATGATAATATTAGTAATAAATAAGTGTGTTGTTGTGATGAGGCTCGCCTTTACCTTTCCCGTGTTTTGTGTTTTGTGGTTTATTGTCCAGGATTTTCTGGATTGTGAAGACTCTCGTGCTCGCGGTTTTGTCCTTCATTCACTTGAGTTTCACATCCTCAGCTTCATTTGGGAATCCAAATATCATAATCTTATCGACTAACGTTTATCTTTAAGCATACTTAATAAACGGCTTAGGATTTGCGTAGAGACCCTTCTTAAAACATTGAGGACAATGTTTAATTCTAGTATGGGGGGGGTCTTTGATTTGATTGTGCCTGCAGCCGTTGTTTTCACGTAATCCCGTTTTTACCACCAAAATTTCAAAAAAATTAAAAAATTTAAAAATTTTCAAAAATAAAATAAGTGTTTTGTCACAATTTTGACTTTCCTGCTGGGTAGAATAAGAGTAAATTTTGACTCGATCGAGCGTGTTGAGCTCTAGCTTGTTTCTTAACTTTTAGACTAAGCGTTCGCGGATCTTTGCGAAGAACGAAAAATGATAGAGTTAATTATGAGTTGGATGCTAAACAAGGATTAGTTGGAAATCTTAAGAGCTCACGTGTGTAATTTGTGGCCTTTTCTCCCATAAGCTTCTAACCGGACTAATAATACGTGCTATTTTTGAAAATTAAACTTAAATCAGCAATTTTTGAAGTATAGTCGATATCAATAATTTTAGTTTTAAATTTTTACATAAATTTTCTTAAATCGAAATTTTCTCTATTATCTGGTATACTATGTAATAAAAATATGAATGATTGATGAGTAATAATTATATATGTAGGTGTTAAAAGTTTGCTGCTATCTTGCCAGCTCACAACCGATGTTGCGGTCATCTAAAGAATAGCCTTAGTAAGAATAATAATACGAGATGATAATAGTTTGCTGCATCTTGCCGGCTCACAACCGATGTTGCTCCTTCTAAAAGGTCGAGGGATTTCTTAAGAATGAATAATTATAATTAAGTATAGTAAAGTGGTTAATAAAATATAGGGGACCACCTTCTTTTCCTTAAATTTAAATATGCTTTTGAACTAAGACTATTTTATTTTAAGTTTTTCTAAATAAGCTATGTGTATACGGGAAACCTAAGAGTTTTTGAAACCAAAGGTCCGTGAGTCCCGATACTAGTCTCTGTGAGGTGTCAAAAGCCTGGTCACTTAGCCGCAAGGTTGGGATGTGCCAAGACGAAAGTCGCTACATGGGATGATCTCGCCTTCAAACTCATTATTCTCGGGTGGAACGTGAAGCATAGAATTTTGCAAAACGTTGATCCATGGTTGAAATTCGAGTAGTGTTAGCATCTTAACTTATATTTAACGGTGATTTCGTTTTAAGCCTGGTTTGGAATATGTAAAAAGTCAGGAACGATGAATTTATCCTTTTTGGGGGCATTTTAGGATTAAAATGCATCTTGTTCTATGATCCCTAAAAGTTATAAAATAACGAAAGTCAAATAAGTTAGTTAATTGCTTAAAAAGAAAAGTACAAAAAAATGAGAAAAAGAAATATACAAAAATATTAGTGGTAGTTAGTGTATATATTTAAAAATGGTAAAAATAGGGCTTTTCAAAGCTATTGATTCTTTAATTCTCCTTGACGAACACTTAGCTACTTTTTTAGGTTATTAGTCGAGGGGGATTAAGAGTCTTAGTTTTCAAAGTGCTTACTTATAGCATTGCGTGAGGGCACACAATAGTTTAGTATGGGGGATTTTGGTATGTGATTAATAACACATACCATTTTCCATTTAAACCAGACTTAAATGACCAAAAACGTACCAAAAATACATTGTATTTGTATGTTTTCATATATATTGTGTAGGAAACGAATATCCAAGAAAAGGATGAAAAATCAAGCAAAAACGGACAAAACCGAGCACGGAATGAAAAAGCGTGAAAAAGCCAAAGTCAAAAAGTCAACAAAGTCAAAGTCAAAGTCAACCTCGAAAAGTCAACAGTCAAAGCCAAGGCCAAAACCAAAGAAACACTTAATGGGGTCACCCGCACCCATCTAATGGGCTGGGTCAGCCCATTAGTGCATTTATAGCAAGACTTTATCAAGCAAAAAGCCCAATTCCCTTAATAATCCAACCGGCCCAAAGCAGTTTAGTGAGGCCCAAATCCCTTATAACAAACTGTTAGCCCTAACCCTTTTACAACTTAACTCTGTTAGTCCCACAAGGACCATGAGTGAAACAACACCATACACCTTTGAGGGCCTTTCTTGCCAATTCACAAAAAACTATTATACACCACATGGACGATGGTTGCAATTACTTTATACACATTCAGGGACCAATTTTGCCATATCCCCCAAACTTTACCCTGTTAAACAAACACACAGTCACACAAGTTTTTCCCGTCAATACTATTCCTTCACCCCTGTCGTTTTCACCTCAAACCATGCACCCACAGACAAACCATCACTCTCAAACCCTCAACCCACCTCACTACACTCCAATTGCCACCTTAGCAATCCCTCAACATACCATTGGCTGAAAACAATCAAGGGACACGATTTGAGACCTTGGGCACAAAGCAAGATAGATGGCTATGATTAACTTTGAAGACTCCCTCACAAAGAAAACACACAAGCTGAACTCTCTTAGAAAAGAAGCACACTTCAAGGCTTGAAGACCTAGTATAAGTAGTAGGCATTTGTAGCTTATTTACCTAGGTCGAATTTGTTAAGTTCAATCTTGTGTTAACAATTTGTACCACTTTTAATACTGTCTTTTTAATACATTGTCATTTAAATTTTAGCCTTGTAATCTTTTTTTTAAGTTAATGCAAATTTAAGTGTTTTCCTTTAAATTATTGTCATTTACTTATTTGTCTTTAAATACTATTTTATAAGCCTTTGTATAAGCCTTTTAAGTCATTGAAAGCTTACATTAAAGTGTGTTTAATTTTCTGTCAAAAAATCAAAAAAATCATTAAAAAAATCAAAAACTGTCAAAGCAAAAGGAGCAAGGTATATCTTGGATGGCCTTGGGGTAGAGCTTCTTGGGAAGCATATAGGAAAGGTTTATAAGCTTTTGAGAGCTTATTGTCTTGCCAAAAGCTAAGGACCTCTTGTAAGCTCTCTTTTAAATTTTTGCCATTTACTGTTCATTAGCTTATTTTTGCTTATTTATTGCTTATTCTTGCTATTTACTGTTGTTTTATGCTTATTTGAATTTGTTTAATGCTTATTTGTCCTTAGTTTATGTTTTTACTTGAAACTGTCCTTTATATGCTCTTAACTGCTTATTGCTTATTTGTTAATTTAAGTGCTTATCTTTGTTTGCATTGTGCTTATTTCTGTTTATTTTTGCCTTGTTGCTATTTGTCTTTGAAACTCTTTGCTTAAAACCCTCTTAATATCTTATAAATTTAACTTATTCTATTTAAAGGGCTGTGTTTGGGTTCAAGACCCAAATGGGGTCAAAACTGTTTTTAAAACTTGTGGAGTCACTTGAAATCTTGTTTAAGCTTTATTGAGTCATTTATACATTGTTTTTTAAAAGTTTAAAGGATTTACAAGATTGTTTCAAGGTTTTTTCTAAGTTGATCTTTTATGATTGTGATGACAAACAGTCCATAGAGTTATTTTGATTAATCTTTCAAAAACATTCTTTCTCTAGTTGTTTTTTGTGTTGTTTTTAGTCTAAATGCAGTATTTAGTATTACTTTAGAGTATACTTTGTTTTATGCAAATCTGTTCAAGTCTTTGTTACGTAAATTTTTGTGTAAAAATTGCCCATTTTCTATTTCCAAATATCAGAACTTGAAACTTGTTTTTTAGCTTTTGAAACTTGAGCACCTGACGCTCAGTGGGTGGGTGTTTTAAATTGTTTTTTTTAGCTTTGTTTTAATATTTTAAGCTTATTTTCTAGCTAATTTGTAGGCTGCAAAAACCAACTTTTTCTTAAGTCCAAAAACACTCAGCATATGCTGAGTGTATTTGCCCCTTTTCATTAGCCTTTTTTGTAGCTTATCTGAGATTCAAACCTTTTTCTTTTTGTTGATTTTAGTAGCCCATAAGCTGGTCTTAAAGCTCATATGCCCCATTAAGCCATAAGACCCCCTCTTGGTACTTAAATCTAAGCTTAAAAGTTGGCCCTTAGGCTGTTTGTATGCAGTTTAGCCATTAAGCTTATTTGAATTTTCTGCTTATTTAGCTTATATTCTTTGCTTATTAGTGTTTAGAATTGCTTATTAGGTTTAGGGCTTTGAATGTTTTATCTAATTTATCTTTTTACTTGCTTATTGTGTTATAAAAAAAAGGGCCAACAGTTTAGCATTTAGCCTTTAGTGTAAATGAAGCAATCTGTCATTTTCTTTTGCTTAGTTCGTGCTTATTTTTAAGTTTTAAAAAATTTTCCTTTATTAAAGTTGGTAGTTTATAGCTTATTTATAAGCCGTATTAAAAGTTTTTTTAAAAAAAAGCAAAAAGGGGAAGGTGGAAGTCCAAGGTGAGCCAAGGCTCGAACCCTGGACCTCAACACCCTCAACCCTTTATAACACACACAAAAACCACTCCTGTCCTTGGGTCTTTTCTGTCATCCATTGCACACATAATTGTTTTATCCCCTTTTAGCCCTTTTTATCTTATAAGCCTTTTTGGCTTTTTCCAAGCTTATTCAAATAAGCTGGCAACACCATTTTATTTTTCATAGATTCTACTCTTTTCAAACTACTTTTCAATATTTTTCTAGAATTTTCCCGTTAAGTTTACTATTTTTAATTAATTTTTCTTTTTAAAACAGTTTTTAATTCATAAAAAATTATTAAAAAGTCAAAAAAATATAATTCTTTTTTTAGAAAATTTTATTTTATCATTTAGGACTTAGAAAAATTAAATTTGCGTTCGTAGAGTTAAATTTCATAATTTGTATTTTTAAAGAACGGGTTTTCGATCCCGTTCTAGTTTTTAGGTTGAAATCATTTTTAGCTTTCGTTTTTAGGTTTTATTTAATCGTTTTTGCATTTTAATCTTAGAAATTAGAAAATCTAAATCCAAATCTCTTAATCCATTCAATTAACGCGATCATAAACGTTCTCGATTTTCAATTCACACCTCGTTGGGAAACGACCCGGGGGATTTTTGATTTTCCTTTGGTCAAAAGGAATTTCTTTAAGTCTTTCGGAATACGTATACTATAATTGAATTATAATTATTAATTTTCCTTATTTATATATACTAAAGGTTAAATCTTTGGTTATCAGTCGTCATTGTGAGATTATACAAGATGTAGAAGAAAATAAAGATTTGGTCAAAAAGAGATAAAGATGAAGAAATAAAGATGAATATTTAATTGATTTACTCATTAATATCTTTTAATAGTTTTCGTGTAAATCCTTGACTCCTTATGCTATAAAAGGAGGTCTAGGCATATTGTTTTAAGCATTCAGAAAAGTATGTGTTCATCATATGAGAGTCGACTAGATACAAAAGTGTGTGTGTACATGTTTGTATAATTAGTGTAAACATTGAATCGTGTTCATTATATTCCGCTAAGGATAAGAAGAGCATCCTACAAACTTTGCATTAATGACATATACATCTTCAGGAAGTTCTTCCAGTTCATATTCTGAAGTAGATTCTTGTTCTAAATAATGTGTTAAAGCTTATGCTACTCTTAAAGAATAATATGACAGTTTGTCTTCAGATTACAAAAAGTCTCAATTTAATTAAGTATCTTATAAAGCAGGTTTACAGTCTGTAGAAGATAGACTAGTACACTATAAGAAAAATGAGGTTGTGTTTGAAGAAAGCATAAATGTTTTAAAACTTGAAGTTAGACTAAGAGATAATGCCTTAGATGAATACAAAATGAAATGGGAAAAAGCAGAAAAAGAAAGAGATCAATTAAAACAGACATTAGAAAAGTTTCAAAATTCATCCAAGTCCTTAAATGATTTACTGGAAAGTCAAGTAATTGTCCAGTTTAAAACAAGACTAGGATATGATGCAGCTACTGCAGCTTCTCCTGCAGTAGAAAGTTTTGTGAATTTAACTAATATGTCTAGATCAGATAAGGGATATCAATCACTCCCCTACCTCTGTTAGGGAATTTCATAACTCGCAAACCTGATCTAACATTTATAGATGAAATAGTTAAAAGTGAGAATATGAATGTTACTACTGTTATTTCACCTAGTAATGTTAAGATGGTTGAAAATAAGGGTGTTTCCAACACAGTTGAATCTAATACTGTTAGGATGAACAATTCTAGTACTTCAATCATTGAGGATTGAAACTCTGATGATGAAAGTGAGGTAGAACCTAATGACAGGACTGTAAGACCTAGCACTGAAAAGATAAAATCTGTGAAGACTATTAGGGAAATAGATGCTCCTAAACAAAACAAACACCATCCTAGAGGGAACCAAAGAAATTGGAACAATCTTATGTCTCAAAGACTATGAAGTGATTTTAAAATGACTAATAAAGCTTGTTATGTTTGTGGTAGTTTTGAGCATCTACATTATGTGTGTGATAAAAAGGTTGTAAGGCCAGTGTGGAACAACTCAAGAAGGGTGAATCATAAGAACTTTTAATAAAATGGATCACCACACCCCAAAAGAAAGTTTTGTTTCACAAGCAGGTTTTAACAGGTCAGGGAAACTTAGTACTGCTGGTGTAGCAGTTAATACTGTCAGATCAGTTAATATTGCTAACACAAAAGCAGTTAATATTGTCAGATCAGTTAATACTGCTGCCTCAAAACCAATTGTGAACCATCCTAGAACAAAAACAAATGCTTTCAAAAGAGGATATTCACAAAGTTCAAGGCCTTTTAACAGACATTATGAAAACAAGAACAATATTATCAACACAAATGTTAATACTGGCAGGGTAAAACATACTACTGCTAGGGATAGATCAGTAGTAAGTGAAAACAAGGGAAAATAGGCTAATGCTGTTAATGCCTCAGCATGCTGGGTTTGGAAAGCCAAAAATAGCAGTGCATCAACTACATTCAAGAAATATTCTTACATTGATGCACGAGGTAGATCCAAGTCAATAATGGCTTGGATCCCCAAAATAGTCTAATTCTCTTATTTTATGTGCAGGGCAACCCACAACAGAAGTAATACAAAGAAAAAGCAGTTATTGACAGTGGTTGTTCCAGGCACATAACAGGAAACAAGTGTTATCTTGATGAATATAAAGATTATGATGGTGGAATATGTTGTAAATATGCAGTCAAGAATTAATGAAAGGACATGCAAAATCAAACACAAGTGTGTAATGTGTCAAACCCTTTGGCAAATCAAAAGACGTCAGGACACAAAGATACCTCGGTCTAGTGGTCCCCCTAAAAAATGTTGTGATGATGTTGTCCATAAGGAGTTGGGTGACAGAATAGAAAGGGCTGCCACTACTGCTTCTAGCTTAGAAGCAGAGCAGGACAGTGGTAACATAAATTAAGACCCAATCCATGGCAACACTTAATGAGCCAAGTTCTTAAGGAATTGCTTCAGGTAGTGGTCCTAGGTGCCAAGATACCATATTGGGGGATGTAGATGCTCAAACTAGGTTTGAGACTACATCTAAACAGTCCAATGATCCACCTCTCTTAAAAGTTAACACATTTGGAAGTGGGGAGGACAGTATGCAACTTATGGAATTGATGACACATTATACAAAACTGTCTGCATTGGTGAGCTCAAAAGAATCATGAGATTTATGATATAAAAAAAGAAAGAGTGTTTTGGTGAGCCAAAAGAAATGAGAGATTAAGTGAGCTTAAAAATAGAAAGAGAGATGTGTGCATAAAAACAGAAATGAGTGATTATGTACAAAAAGAATTGAGAGATATTGTGAGCATAAAAACAGAAAGAGAGCTTGTGAGAATCAAATTTGATGATGAAAATTGCTTTTTGGAATGAAATTTAGGTAATTATTGGTGTATTAAATTAATGCTGCCCGTATTTGTTTATGCTGCCAGGTTTAACTTACTGCTGCTGGTTTAAGTTAATGCTGTTAGGCATCAATTAGTGCTGCCAATTCAAGTTCCTGTTTCTGAGGGTGTATCTATAAATACTTTGATTAAGGGTTTCATTCGATTCTTTATTCGATTTCAATCATTCAAACAGTCTCTAACCATAAACCCTAACTCAATTTTCATCT
>BQNB010003713.1:0-110039 GCA_026074375.1 Tanacetum coccineum | reverse complement strand
ATCAAAAGCCAAGGTCACCCAAGATCTTTAACGTATATTGTACATTAAAGATTGAATCGATCTATGGATTCGGATAAATATTCAGAAGGGAAATCTATGCAAAAACCACCTCTTTTTGAAAGTGATCGTTTTATATATTGGAAAAATAGATTTGAAACTTATGTAAAAGCAAAAGATTTAGATCTTTGGCATATTATCTTGAATGGTGATTTCCACCGGTTGCCAAAAATGAAGTTACCCAAGTTTTAGAGGTTGTTCCCTTTGAAGAATAATCCGACGATCTTAAAAAGAAACTTGCTAAAACTAATGAAGCTAAAATGGTTCTTTATAATGCTTTACCTAAAAAGGAACACGAAAGAATTTTTATGTGTAAAACAGATAAAGATATTTGGCAATCATTGTTAATCGCACATCAAGATAATAGCCAAGTAAAGGATAATAAAATTGATCTTCTTGTTCAACAATATGAACAATTTACTATCCTTGAAGAAGAATCTATTGATAGCAGTTTTGCTATATTTAACACTATTATTACTAGTCTTAAAGCTCTTGATGAAGTTTTCTCTAGCAAGAACTATGTTAGGAAGTTTCTTAGGGCTCTACATCCTAAATGGAGAGCAAAGTTCACGGCGATTGAAGAATTGCAAGATTTGTCATTACTAGCTCTAGACGAGCTTATCAGCAATATAAAAGTACATGAAGTTGTCATGGAAAAAGATTCCAAAATCTATAAAGGCAAAAAGGAAAGAGTTAAGTTTATTGCCTTGAAAGCTAAGAAAGAGTCTAGTGATGATGAGACTTCGACATCCAGAAGTGATGATGAAGAATATGTTATGGCCGTAAGGAACTTTAAAAGGTTCTTGATAACGCTCCAAATATACATAAAATATCCCTCGAAAATACATGAAATATATATGCTAAACATGAAATATTGCAAAGTTTGGTTGTTTGTTATGCAATAATCGTTTTAGGACCAAAAATGAAGAAAAGGACTAAACGTGTAAAGAAATTCCATTAAATGCACTAACAGTCGTTATAAGAAGAATCTAAAAGAGAATCTAATGTAGAGTTAATGAATAAGGCTAAAGTGCGACGCACAATTTTTATTGTGCGGCGTACTTCATTACAAGATAAATGCAATTTAATGATATACCAAGTACGGCGTACAATTTTCATTATGTGTTGCACTTCACTTGCAGTTACTCAAAGATAGTAATGATTGCCATTATTGATGCAACCCTTGGCTTGACATTTCCCACGACTGATGATCACTCCTCACCTATAAATAAGCCACGAAATTCAGGGCTCAAATCATTCCAATTCAACACTTCTCAATCTTAATTCATCTCATCTTAGATCAAGAATAGTAGGAAGAAGTTCTAGTAGGAATTGTTGAAGAATCACCTTGTTCTTCATCACATTCCGGGTTAAAATCAAAGGAAGATACTATTTGATCTTAGAAGTTGTGCTAAAGAGTTGTTATAGTCGTTATAGTTGAATTTACAAGTTGGTATAATACCCGTTCGAAGGAAGATTCTTGTAAGCAGTAAACTATTTGCTATTGAATTTGGTATAAACACGTTTCCGTACTTTTATAATATGAATTCGGAATTGATCATGCTTGTTATGTGTTTTGAATTGATGAATATGGAGTAGTTTAACATGTTTTTTTGGGGATTATGAGGAAACTATGGATCTAACTTGGATAAACTAATGAATTTGGAAATTATTAATATGAACTAGATGTTTTTACACTCGGATCTCATAATCATCATTTGATCATCATGCTAGTCCAGATATAGGTCGAAAGACTCCAGCTATATGCTTGATTTCCAAGTTGTTTGTCTTTGACAACTAGATATTAGCCTTGTGAGGATTGGCTAATAAAATGATCATTAACCGAGGATAAAAATGTTTAACGCTTAACCTCATGTCTAACGAACTTGGTTAAGAAAGTCCATATTCCTATTTTCCAAAACATGAATCAAACTTAAAGAATTTTTGTAATCAAAAGTAAAGGCCGAAAGGATTTTTGATTATAATAAATAAACAATCATTTTAGTAAACCAACCGTTTCTTCAATCGATTATACTTTAATTCTTGAACCCATTATCCATCCAAGCTTATCTTTATTTGGTCTCATTACCTAAACAAACATCATTTTATATCTTGAATTTGAATCATTATCTTTAGATTGTGATAGTCTATTAGATAACCATTTTCGTAATATAATCGATCCTTTCTAAGAATAACCAATCCCGTAGAACGACCTAGTCTTACATAAAAAGATTATACTACATACGTGGGTTATACTTTTACCCGTGTGTTTCCCTATAATAAAATTGGTATTTTCAGTCATTATAAATTTAAAGCTTTTGAAACACATCAGTTCTTTAGAAGAAAGGGTAAATTTGTTAGGCAACCAAGAGAAGAAAAGAAGTCATTCCGACAAAGGGATGAGAAGAAAGGAAAGAGTGACCGGAAATGATTTAGATACGGTGATCCAAATCATCTCATTGGCGATTGTCCAAAACCATCTCGCAACAAAGATCAAAAGGCCTTTATTGGAGGTTCTTGGAGCGATAGCGAAAATGACACCGAAGACAAAACTAATGATGAAACATGTCTCATGGCTCAATCATCAAATGAGGTAACTCTTAACTCCTCTTATTATAGTGATAACACGTCTTCTCTTGATAATGATAATACACAAATAGAATACGATAGCTTATGTAAAATTAGCTTAAAAATCATTAACAAGAACAAAATTTTGAAAACTAAAAGAGACCTTTTAGAAAAAGAAATTTTAGAATTGAACGAGAAAATTAAGAAACTTAAGAGAAGTAAAAAAATTGATATTGCGTGTAAATTATGTCAAGAACTTAAATTGGAAAATGCTAGAGTTAAGGAAACTCAAGTTAAGTTTGTAAAATTTGATAAAGCACTAATTCACTAAGAGAAATGTTAAATAATCAAAATCATCTAGTTGTAAAATAGGTCTAGGATTTGATAGTAGTAAAGCGTCAACAAGCGGAACCAAACCCATAAGTTTTGTTGGGTCGTCCGCTGAAAATGCCACTGACGGATCCACCATAAAGATGCTTGAATCCACCATACCTGGATTCGTGAGTCGCACAGTTGCTGAAAATACGACAAAACACTTTTTTAGTCTACCCATGTCTTCAAGATCGGATTTTGTCATTACTAGGAAGAAACTAATACATAATAGAATTGATGAGTCAAAGAAACCGTCTTTAAAACCATCACTTAAAAGAGGTTTAGGTTATGTCAAAATTGAGTCTAGGTCAAAAACACCTCCGCCTAGAAGAAAGATCTCTTCTCAACCAAGATATAACACACCTCAACCTAGAACAAACTCTAGAGAACCAATTCACCAAAACTTCTATCCCATAAACTGGAACAACCATCAAAGTCAAGGCTTTGTACATATGGGAAATTGTATCCCATTTCAATATCCCAATCAATTGCAACAAATGCAAGGGATGTACAACACTAACATTTTCGAACCCATGAGATATTGGGGACCAAACACTTGAATTTGTTTTTGTTGAAATAGGTATGCTTGAGAGCATGCTTAGAACCGGATGAATAGATCAAAGATAGTGGTTGCTCCAAACATATGACCGGTAACAAAAGCTTATTCTCTACCTACAAAGCATACGACGGAGGTAATGTTGTCTTTGGAAGTAACTTAAAAGGAAAGATCATAGGCAAAGGTACAATCTCAAATGACTCTCTTATATATCTAATGTAGAACACATAGATAACTTAGCATTTAACTTACTTAGTGTCGATAAAATTTGTGACTATAAGTGTAGAGTCTTATTCATGGAAGAAGGTAGTGAAATAATTAAAGATGGTAAAATCATAGGAAGCGGAATTAGAAAAAATGGTTTATACGTAATGAAATTAGGAAATAAGTCTCAAGACAAACTATACGTTATGGCATAGAAGACTTAAGCATGCCAATATGCGTTTAATTCAATCTTTGTCATCTAAAGAATTAGTTAAAAACTTACCTAAGCTAAAATATGATAAACATTTTTGTGATGCTTACAAAATAGGGAAGCAAGCTCATGCAAGTCATAAAGCTAAAAATATGGTTTCCACTAAAAGATGTTTAGAATTATTACATATGGACTTATTTGGTCCGTCGGCAATTAAAAGCTATAGAGGTAATTTATACACCTTAGTAATAATAGATGATTATTCTAGGTATACATAGACAAGATTTCTAAAAACTAAAAATGAAGCTTTTGAGAAATTTGAAAGAGCTAATTACTTAGATGAGCCAAAGACGCGATGAATTCCACTTTATTTTTTTTCCCGACTTCTTTTTTCCAATTTTATTTCGCGCGAACGCGCGAACGCACGACTCCACTGGAATGCTGCCAAGTGTCATTCTGTACGAGGATGTTTTTTGTCTGACTTTTATGTTTTTTCACGAACTGGAGGTAGTTTTGCATGACAAAGTTTGTCGTTTTGAGAAAGGCAAAACTTCTTCGAAAAATATCTTGGGAAATTTGCATTCGTTTTCAACCCGACTTTTTCAAAATTTCAACCCAATTTTTTTTAAAAATTTTCAAAAAAACTCGACTTATTTAAAATTAGAATTTACTGTATATTTACACATTATTTGATGAATGTTAACCATACTTTTAACTCCAGTTAACCTAATAAACATAATTGAAAATTAGATCTAACACAAAATATAACACATCCAAGTAATAGTAAAACCAACAACGTTTTTGTGTATGATGCATATCTGTAAAAGTTGTCATCAAGACGAGCAGCATCGTGCTTATATGAGATGAAACGAAAGTTACCCAAATCTCCTGATAAAAACCACACATCATGGTCACGATTAAATATCTAGTTTATCTTTAAGAGTTTCAACCTCACCACGCAGCCTGAACACCTCGGCAGACAAATCCCGAGCCTCACGCTTTATCAATTTGTTAGACATAACAAACTAATGATAGGTTATAATCCCCTTTTGAGTAGAGGTAGACTCGTAAAACATGAAATAAAAGGAAAAGAGAGAGCGTGAGAGAGAGAGAGAGAGAGATAGAGAGAATATATTATTTCATTGATATCCTCTTTTGTGAGAGCATTGCAATAGGAAGGCACATAAATAACAAATATGACTGGACAGTTGTCCCATAACGTCTAGTAGCCTCACATGGCATAGTCTCGTAGATGTGAAGGTAATTTGATGGTTCCTTTTGGTCTTTGACCCTTTGTGGTTGCACTAGAAAGAGTCTTACAAGCTTCATCACATGGAGCAAAGTTAGGAACAGACTTAGGAGATAGGGGCCCTGATCAGCCAACACCACATGCTTTCCTTTCTTAAAGGACGGAGGTATAACCGTCCTTTAAGCCATCGGTCGAGCAAGAACACCTCGAACCATAGAAAAAGGAACAACCTTGGCACCAACGACGTTATTAGCCACCAGACCAGCAACAGCCATCTCAAGCTCTTCATCAGGAACGTTAGCGGCAGAACCCGCAAGGCTACCTACCGACATAGGAATCTCAAGCTCTTTCAAAGTCATCTCTGGAAGAACAAAGTTCAGGATTAGCAAAATAATAGTAGAAGATGAACAAAAAATACGAAACATGAAACTAATTAACCATCTGTGTAATTAATAACTATATATAAACTAAGCATGCTTATTGTCTTGAAAAAATAAAACTCTTTTACCCATAAAAATGTGTAGTTAAAATGCCAAAGAACCATCGGTCAAATAATATATGTTGATTGGGCAATGGTGACTATTAGGTAGCCTTCTGGTTTGGTATGCCAACCAACATCAATAGGTACCCATAAAACAAGCTCCTCAGAGGACATAGACCCAACATCTCGCTTCCTTTTTTCATGAGTTTTTACTTTAGACGTCACCTCCTCATCAGACGCATTGAAAGTCAAGTTTTTATAATACTCCATTATGCTAAGTTTTTAGGAATATGGGTAATATACAAGTTAATTAACCCATACATTTTAGCCATATCATACATTTTCTTCATATCCCCAATCACCTTCAACAATTGTCAAACCATTTTCTAGGGTACATCTAGGAATACAATAAAAGATTGCCCAAATATGACATTCTAGTTTATAGGACAATATGTCGAGCATTTTAAAGTAACTCGTCATGTTCATATCATATAGGGTATTCCATGAAAATAGCATCGTTGTTAACTTCGAAGACACAATAATTTTCAGGGGATTCATTTGTCCTGTAAGAAAATGTAGTTGCATATATTAGCAAAAAAACAATTTATAAACACATGTTAAGAACATAATGGGATGTGGGTTGAATGGTTTGAGTATGAATTGAGTTTGGAAATTTATTTTTTTTTTTTTTTTTTTTTTTTTTTTTTTTTTTTTTTGAGAATATGAAAATTATAATATATACCCTTGATATATATATATTTACACTTATAACCCTTTAATATATGATTTTAAAACATTTAACCCTTAACTTTAGAGTATGGCAAAACAAACCCCTGAAGTTTAACTTTCGGATAATTACATTTTTGGCCCAAAAGTTTAATAATTTCAAAAGTTAAAATATATACCCCTATGCATGAAATATTTTGCGTTTTTAGTCCAAATACCATATACTTTGTATTTTTCAAATCTATCTTAGTTTTGCAGCATATAGCTTATTACTATAAGCTAAAATAAGTAAGTTTTACGAGCTTGTAGCTTATGAAAAAAGCTTATGAGCTTAAAAATCCAAAATGGGCACGTTTGGTTTAGAAATAATAACCCGATAGGTTAGGGCTTTTAGAATTACTTTTTAAGCTTATAAAAATGATAGATTAGCTTATTAGAATAGCTTATTAAATCAGCTTATGGATTATAGCTATTAAGTTTCATGAAATAGCTTTTTTAGGGGGCTTTTAGAGTGCGTTTGGTTTAGGAAAACCAAATGAGTAAGCTTTAGAGTTTAAGGGCTGATTTCATGAGATCATAAGGATGTATAGGAGCTGATATATAATCTAAAACAATACATTATTGAACGAGTGAAAAAGGGCTTACTAGTACACGAATTGATGAAATGGGTCGAAATGAGCAATTTATAACCCGAAGACTTTATGAGATGAATCAAGAGCTTCTTTCTTCTTAACCTGGCTTCTAAATAGCTTATACTTTTTCCTTTCTCTCTTATATGGCTTGGTTAGATCATGATTTTGAAGTAGTATGAAACTTAGTGATGAATTTAAGGGTACAGTATTGTGTATATATATAGTCTAGGGTAAAAGAAAGAGTGGGTAACCAAGTTTACTTGTGTAGTGGCCAAGGACTAGCTAACATTACAATAAGGGCTAGTACTGACTAATGGAAGCTAGGAAAGTAGTATGGAGAGGTGTAGGGTGGTGGAGATGGTTTGAAAATCAAAAGAGGTGACAATGGTTTTACTTGGTGAGCAAGGGTGGTGATGGAGGTGGTAGGGTGGTTGCTTGGTGGTGATAAGGTGGTGACAAGTAGGTGAAAGGAGGCTAGTAAGGTGGTGTGTCATAGAGAAGGGTGGTTGCTTGGTTTAAACTTAGTTTTAGCTAGTGAGGGGGTGACAGGTTCATTTGGGTTTTCGGGTTAGGGTTTTAGTTTTTTAGGCCAAGGTATTTAGGGCTGAAATGGGAAAGAATTTTTAAATATGGTGCTCAGGGAAGTTTTGTAACATCATAGCCTAAAAGATGTATAATAAAGCCTTAAGAAAATTGGAGGAAATGAGCTTATTTAAATTCTATGCTTTGTCAGATTATACTTTGGGCTTAAATGAGTTGTACATTGATTTAGGAGGGAAAATTTATTTAAAAGTTATGCATTATAACCTTGTACACATGCCTTAAAAGCTTGTACATATGTTTTATATGTAAACATTACATAAAGTTAGGGTTTTGATATAAACGTTTAACGTTTAAAATCCATTTTGATACAACGTTATAGAAAGTACGTTTAATAGGTAATGTATGGTAAAATGGTGATTAAAACATATTGCTTGACATATTATAATGTTTACTAGATATAAATGTTGATGAAATTGGCATTGGTAGGTTGCGTGAGCTCGTTTACTTTTGAATATGTAAGTTACGTTACATTATGAATAGAATAAAACAAAAATCTTTCCATGAAAATGGTTGCATCTAATTTAATAGATAGAAATTACACCGAGGAACAATTGCATCTAATTTAAGAGATGGATAATTACATTGATGAAAATTGTAGGTTGTTATAGTCTCCCAACCTTAAAAGAAATCTCGTTCTGAGATTTAGTTGGATGTTGGAGTGATGTTTGAAAATAGATGTGGATATTTGACACGAATTTGATCTTCTCGTTCCTACGTAAAATCTTACTTTGACTATAGGGATACGATTTTGTCCTAAAAGCTTGACTTCTCCATCCGTAATTTCTATTGGTTCTTCCACAAAGTTGAGTTTGTCATCGAGCCAAAGTTTTTCATTGGAATGATGAGGGATTCGTCAGATATGCATTTCTTTAGATTAGAAACATGGTAGGTACTGTGGACATTACTGAGTTCTTCAGGAAGCTCAATTTAGTATCCACCTAACGGCCGATCCATATCAAGGATCTTAAATGTCTATATGTACTAGGGTATTTTAATGCTTCCTTGTTTCCGGAATCAGATGACGCCTTTTCGAGTGACACTCTTAACATGAACACATAGAAAGGTCTCCACTTGGAAATTCAAAGGCTATTCGCCTTTAACATTTGGCACATACTTCCTTGCCGATCACTGCAGCTTGCAAGCATTCCTCACTATTTTCACTATCTTTTCGGTGGTTTCATGGATTATCTCTGGTCCTGTAAGTTGAACATCTCCAACTTCGGCCCAGCAGACAGGTGATCTACACTTTCGACCATAAAGTGCCTCGAATGGTGCTGCCTAAATACTGACATGGTAACTGTTATTGTAAGAAAATTCTACCAATGGTAAGTGTCTTTTTCATCCTTTTCAAAAATCCATAACACAGGATCGAAGCATATCTTTAAGTGTTTGGATGGTTCTTTCACTTTGTCCATCGGTCTCAGGATGAAATTCCGTACTCATATCTAATTGAGTACCCAAAGCACTATGCATTGACTGCCAGAATCTGGATGTGAAATGACTGTCATGATCTGATATGATGGATATTGCCGTGAAACTATCTCCTTTATATACACAACTAAATTCTTCTAAGAAATGAAAGAATAATTACCCGCGATAATCTTAATAAGGAGTTTCCATACTATCATTTGCTCTGGTGGGAATAAAATGTGCTGATTGTAACTGAGCGTAGCGGTCACTGGGGGGGGGGTGGGGGGGGTTGGGGGGGGCGGTCTACAATGACCCAAATTATGACATGTTCGTTTGACGTTTTGGGTAGTTTTGTAACGAAGTCCATCGTTATTCTTTCTCATTTCCATGTAGGAATCTCTGGTTATATCAGTAAGCCGGGTGGCTTCTGACATTCTGCTTTAACTCTAGAGTATGTTAAACCATTTCCACATATTCAGCAATTATTCCTCATGTTAATCCACCAATAGAGTTTCTTTAAATCCTGATATATCTGTCAAACTGGTGGATGGAATACTTTCGATTTTATAGGGATTCGTGCCTGATCAAGTCCTCAAACCACCAAAGAAAAGGTCTTAATCAATTTGAAAGACTCAACAACAAGATTAGACCCAAACAAAATCCTTTGCATTTCCATTATTTGGTCCTGCCTCTCTTGACAACGAATGGTCAACTCTTGGCAGATTACATACGTTTCCCTAATTAACTTAAATCCCTTTCATTATTAGTCTCAAGAGTCAAACCTATATGCATAGGTACCATAACAACAGATTGGTTTGTTTTTTTAACAGCATAAACAGATTAGTGTCTTAGAACATGAAATCCCAAACCATAATCTTTCATTGCCTTATCAGCCTTCTCAACTGGATTTAACTTTCTCCTCTTGTTTGATATTTCCAAAGGGAAGTACATTGGAACATGCACTCTCGTCTTCGTTCTCTTTTTTCCTCTTCCTTGGTCTTTCAATCTCCTCATCAACCACATTCTCTATCCTTTCCAACTATTCTTTAACAGCTACAACTGGAGCATCAACACCTACCACATTTTCTTTTAGTTCATCATTTAGAAAAGGAAAACGCTCAAGTAAATCATCTAGCCCAGCAAACAACTCTACGTTCTCTTTAGCTTCAGCATCTCCATCATAAGGATCTTGTTGCTAATCATATGGATCCACTTGCTGCAACAAATCATTGTCATCATTCCATGTCTCAAGATCCCCTTCTGTCATACATTAGAGGATGAAAGTTATAATACACAGGCTCTTGCATCTCCTGTTCAGCTTTGACCTCCTTTGTCATGTCTATAGGATCCAGACTTAAATCTAAGCCAAACGCAAAGTCATTCTCAAATAACTATATTTTGAACCGAAATTCTTCACTACACCTCTTATTTCTTTTTTCATTCATGCTTTCAGGGTGCTCACTAATGTCGGAATCAGATAAACTTCCAAAAGACCATGGTGGGTGGTCTACTTTACTTGTTGAATCTATATTTCCAGTCTGAACATCATTTTCATCTAACAACAATGATTGACCCCTATTTCCAGTCTCATTAGCTTTATTGACCTCATCATGCTCTATAATTTCCTCAATAACCACACCCTTACCCTTACCCTTACCGGAAACAACTTCCATTGGGTGGTTTTCAACGTACACCTGAATTTATTTATATCTAGGTACATACTTTAACAGACTAAGCACATCTTGGTGAGAAATTAGTGGTACCAGTCCCTCATCCAAGGATTTTCCAGGTATCCTGAAATGGGAAAACAAAAAGCTACCACCCTTGATACCTAAGTCCTCTAACATTGTAACACCCCCAAAAATCACAACAATGCAGCGGAATACCACTTGGGGTGCTACTTCATAGTATAAAGTACAAGTTATAGAAAACGACCTCAAAAGAGTCGTTTAATAAAATGTCACATTCGATTTAAATAGATCAGAGTAAATTTAGGTCCCAATAATTTCTTTTTAACAAAAGTTACAAGATTTTAAACATGACTCCTTTGTATATTTTAATAATAAATGGTCGTCGAATGTGAAGAAAAACCAAGTCTTTAAAGTTTTGATATCCGCGCGACTCGAATGCTCCCAATGCTCAGCTAGCAATATAATAATCTGAGAAAATACATGCAAAAACGTCAACAATAATGTTGGCGAATTCATAGGTTTAAGTAAAAACAGTATTGAAATAATTCAAGTAAATATTTCAGTGAGAAAAACAGCGCTACAACATTTCAAAGTGATTTCGATAAATCAAGTAATAATCAGTTGTGGACCACAAGGTTTAAGATCAGCCAGCGACAGTATTTCGTAATATCATTCAACATTACCGCATTGAGCTCATGACACCGAAACCTTGACAATAACGCATATCAAATGAAAATACAGTTGCCCCAGTACTAGGTATTATTGCCTCATACCTACGATTCTCAATACAAATCTCCCGTTAAAAAGGTTCTCGAAAGAATTCGATTCAGACCTCGGACGAGGTTGTCAAACCCAATAGATCTATTAAATGTACTAGCATTCACCTTACAGGGCAATTAACGGTTTATGAAATTAGGAACTTTGGAAATAGCGACTCATGCAGATAATTTCATAATCGGGTCAGGCATACCCTTCAAGCACTTGTGTTCCATTAGTAAAACAAATAATGTCTTCAAAACTCATGGTTTTGTAAATAGATAATCAATGATCTCAATCATGTAGTAAGCAAATCAAGCTTTAATAAAATCAGTAGTAAACAACCATGTATCAAACATGTATTAGAAATCATGTGGTAGGCAAGTAAAATCTTTAGTAAAAACATTCATGTAGCGCTCATGTAGTAGAAATCAATAAGTTTACTAGTAAAACGAGCATGTATTCTCACCCCGAAAATAGTTATGAAAACCATTAAAGAAGAAAAGATGGGGCTATGAACTCACCGAGGAGTGATGAAGACCAGAAGTAGATGAATCATTGGACGAGTGAGAAGCGTCTAAGCACAACCTAAAAGACGTGATGCAGCTTAGAATGATAAAGAAGATCGATACGTAAAAGTAAATCAAATGATCACGAGATATGTTTCCGAGATATGCATGGCATTGCATTAAGACTTAACCAAAGTATTTTTATCCCCAAATTGGTATACAACCTGCACTTATACTATATTAAGTGTCTACTAAGTCTCGCTTAGCGATTCTTATCTTATTACTATGTGGCCGCACTTTTATTTCTCAAGAAAAGGCGTAAAACTATGTTGCTGAATTTTTAGTCAACTTTACAAGACCATATCTCTTAACCTATAAAAGATACAAGGATGGAGCTTTCACCCCTGGAAATATACTTAAGTCTAGTTTCCAGAACATTAGGCCTTTTAATCAAACCATTTACCAATCCACAGGAAATGTGTTTTGACTAATCCTAACACAAAACAGAAAGTTCGCTGAATTTCTAACGCTTACGGTTTTGGCCATAAATCCTATTCTATAATAGAAATCAAGTTGAATCCAAAGAGAGATGAAATATTATGATGTCTATTGTTTAACCATGTTTTAAAAACCTAACACTTTAGTGAAAAATTGGAGTTAAATCCCTTTTTCAAACAGTAGTTCAGAACTGACTAGTTTTCGTAAATTGGTCATATCTCACTCATCCGGAGGAGATATGGCTTTATCCAATTCGACACATGTACCATTAACTTATGTCTATAATCCCATCAAATAATTCATACCTTCTTAGACCAAACGTTTACTGCAATTAACCCATTTATACTGCTTGTCTGCAGCAGTCCTAAATTTTCCTACCAAACACTAATTTTGACGTATTTTCCAAACCGTAATAGATATTAAAGTGAATCCACTTGGAGAAGTTAGATTAAGATGTATACTACTGAGATTAGCTTTCCTATTCTACATTTTAGAGTATTAACCTGGAGTTTAACTCGTTTTCCAAACGATGTTCCAGTTTTGACTAGCAATCGTAAAATGGCCATAACTCCCTCATCCGGAGGAGTTGATAAACCATCCAATTAGCCACATGAACCTTATAACTATATCTATCCAACCATCTAATTTATTCATAGGCTCCAGGCCAAAAATAATTAGGAATAGCCACGTTTTGCTACTAATTTGAAAACAGTCCCTATAATCTACCTCAAAATCCATCCAAACATCAATTATAAAACTATCCAATCACATGCAATGCCATATACATCTCTTCCACATATCTCATACATCAAAAATATAATTATTTCCAGGAACCATGGCTAAAATGCATGGCCAAAAATCAAAAGAAATCAAGAATTAAAGATTAAACTTACAAGATTAGGATTAAAATTAGTGAATCAACACAAACAACCACTTGACTTGGTGGCTGATTTTCGGACCAAGAAGCACCCAAAATCTTTCAATACTTTTCTTCTAAAAACCCAAAATAATGTTTCCCACTTGATAATATAAAACCCCAATCAAAAACTTCAAGAAAAGTCCCCAAAAACACATTTAAATCTTCATGAAAATTAACCAAACTTTGCAAGTGGTTCTAAGATGATGTTATGATGCTAAAAATATGTTCAATCATTTTATAAAATGATGGTGGTGGATAAATATAAGGGGGTGTTTGGATTTTAGTTTTGTAGGAGCTAATTAAAAGAAAACGGGTGTTTGGTTTACATGTTGTCTTTATAAATTATTTTTTTTTGTTTTTATTTTTACACCACAATATTTGTTTTAAAACATTTAATTGAAATATTAAAAATTGTAAAAATACTATTTTGACGCGGTTTCGGCCAAACGCGGATAAAAGTCGAAAAGTATTAAAATAAAAGATAAATAAGCTTTCGAAGCTAAAATATGGAGTTGTTGATTTCTCAAACACTAAAGCGGATAAATATCTAAATTACGGCGCACAAATAATTAAAATTTATGATTTTTATCAAGTCGAGCAAAAAGAATAAAAATAATTTCTACAAAAATTAGAAAATACAAATAGGGATCGGTCTAAACATTGATCTTAAATTCGGGTTGTTAAAAACATTGCATCAAACCCGTATATGGAAAACCTTTTGCTGTAAACTAAATCATACCATTCTATTACTACATAACGATATCTCTTATCTGCTAGTGAGGTAAAATTTTCACTGTGATGGATTTTTAGTGCAAACAGGTAGTCATATGATTCTGTGTAAAAACATAAAACATCAATTTTTACTCACACTCTGCATGCTCCAAACATGATACGGAGTATTGAAACAAACTAATCAATAAAATTAAAGTAAACGAAGCTTAACATAAATGACTCCTAAATCTTGGATGGGGGTACTACGTGCTCGATTATGACCAAATGTAGGTGCTAACATTTTAAGATGTTTATTTTGCTATTTTAGGGAAGATAATGAAATAAGAAATGAGATGAAAATGAAATATTGTAGAGGTTTATGGGGACATGTGATAGTTGGCAATCTGGCATGATAGTGGTACAGGTGGGAAATGAAAAGTGTGCCCATCACACTTTAGGGTAACCATTGTTTTTTATTCAATCCTAATTTGATTACGTACTAGTATTTCACTCTAAAATTCTAAAAATTATTTTTTTTAGTTTCATTTTCAATATTTCATTTTGGCTCCAGACTTTCCCCCTAAAACCTTCGACTCATCTCACATCGACTCACGCGTTAAACGTCACTCGTATATATCACTTCGACTCGCCCGTTTAACGTCTCATGTATATAACATCGACTCACCCCTTAAGCGTCACGTGTATATAAATAGCACATCGACTCGGCCTTTAAACGTCTCGATGTCACATCGACTCTCCCGTTTAACATCTATGTATATCAATATCATATCGACTCATCCGTTTAACGTCTCATGTATATCAATACTGCCTCGACTAACCCATTTAACGTCTCTTGTTAAACAAATTCTCATCGACTCACCTGTTTAACGACCGACTCTGTTTAACAAAAATTAATGTAAAACATCAAAAATGTACAAAGGAAGTTATATATCACTTCTACTAACCCGTTTAATGTCTCATGTATATCAACACCACCTTGACTCACTCGTTAGACGTCACTCGTGTATATCGCCCATACTCATTCGTTTAACGTCTCATGTATATATCAATCAATATCACATCGTCTAACCACTTTAACATCACATGTATATCAACACCACTTGGACTCACCCGTTATACGTCACTCATGTATATCGCATTGACTCATCTGTTTAACATCTCGTGTATATCAATATCACATCGTCTAACCGGTTTAATATCTCATGTACATAAATACCGCCTCGACTCACCCGTTAAACGTCTATCATGTATATCACATCGACTCATCCGTTTAGCATCTCATGTATATCACATCGACTAACACGTTTAGCATGTCATGCACATCAATATTACCTTGACTCGCCCGTTTAATGTGTCTTGTTAAGCAAAATCTCAATGACTCGCCCCTATAACAAACAACTCCGTTTAACATAAATTAATGTAAAACATCGCAAATGTACAAAGAAAGATATATATAACTTTGACTCACCCGTTTAACGTCTCATGTATATAACATCGACTCACCCGTTATGCGTCATGTGTATATGAATAGCACATCGGCTCATCCATTAAACGTCTTTCATGTGCATCGATATTACATCGACTCTCCCGTTTAACATCTATGTATATCAATATCATATCGAATCATCCGTTTAATGTCTCATGTATATCAATACCACCTCGACTAACCCGTTTAATGTCTCTTGTTATGCAAATTCTCATCGACTCACCTATTTAATGACCGACTCCGTTTAACAAAAATTAATGTAAAACCTTAAAAATGTACAATGGAAGTCATATATCACTTCTACTAACCCGTTTAACGTCTCATGAATATCAACACCACCTCGACTCACTCGTTAGACGTCACTCATGTATATCACGCGTACTCATTCATTTAATGTCTCGTGTATATATCAATTAATATCATATCGTCTAACAACTTTAACATTACATGTATATCAACACCACCTCGACTCACCCATTATACGTCACTCGTGTATATCGCATTGAATCATTTGTTTAACGTCTTATGTATATCAATATCACATTGTCTAACCGCTTTAATATCTCATGTATATAAATACCGCCTCGACTCACCCATTAAACATCTATCCTGTATATCACATCGACTCATCCGTTTAACATCTCATGTATATCACGTCAACTAACATGTTTAGAGTATCATGTTCATCAATACCACCTCGACTCACCCGTTTAACGTGTCTTGTTAAGCAAAATCTCACCGACTCGCCCCTATAATGATTAACTCCGTTTAACATAAATTAACATAAAACATCGTAAATGTACAAAGAAATTCATATAATACTTTGACTCGCCCGTTTAATGTCTCATGTTTATAACATCGACACACCCGTTAAGCATCACGTGTATATGAATAGCACATCGACTCACCCTTTAAACGTCTCTCATGTGCATCGATATCACATCGTCTAACCGCTTTAACATCTATGTATATCAATATCATATTGAATCAACCATTTAACGTCTTATGTATATCAATACCACCTCGACTAACCCGTTTTATGTCTCTTGTTAAGAAAATTCTCATCGACTCACCCGTTTAAAGACCGACTCCGTTTAACAAAAATTAACGTAAAACCTCAAAAATATACTAAGGAAGTCATATGTCACTTCTACTAACCCGTTTAATGTCTCATGTATATCAACACCACCTCGACTCACTCGTTAGACGTCACTCGTTTATATAGCGCGTACTCATTCGTTTAACGTCTCATGTATATATCAATCAATATCACATGGTCTAACTGCTTTAACATCACATGTATATCAACACCACCTTAACTCACCCGTTATACGTCACTCATGTATATCGCATCAACTCATTCATTTAACGTCTCATGTATATCAATATCACATCGTCTAACTGCTTTAATATCTTATGTACATAAATACCGCCTTGACTCACCCGTTAGACGTCTATCATGTATATCACATCGACTCATCCGTTTAACCTCTCATGTATATCACCTCGACTAACACATTTAGCGTCTCATGTACATCAATACCAACTCAACTCACCCGTTTAACGTGTCTTGTTAAGCAAAATCTCACCGACTCGCCCCTATAATGAACAACTCCATTTAACATAAATTACCGTAAAACATTACAAATGTACAAAGAAAGATATATATCACTTCGACTCGCCTATTTAACGGCTCATGTATATAACATCGACTCACCTGTTAAGCGTCACGTGTATATGAATAACACATCGACTCACCCTTTAAACGTCTCTCACATGTATTGATATCACATCGACTCTCCCATTTAACATCTATGTATATCAATATCATATCGACTCATCCGTTTAACGTCTCATGTATATCAATACCGCCTCGACTAACCCATTTAACGTATCTTGTTAAGCAAATTCTCATCGACTCACCCGTTTAACGACCGACTCTGTTTAACAAAAATTAACGTAAAACCTTGAAAATGTACAAAGGAATTCATATATCACTTCTACTAACCTGTTTAATGTCTCATGTATATCAATACCACCTCGACTCACTCATTAGACGTCACTTGTGTATACCGTGCATACTCATTCGTTTAACGTCTCATGTATAAATCAATTAGTATCACATCGTCTAACCACTTTAATATCTCATGTACATAAATACCGCCTCGACTCACCCGTTAAACGTCTATCATGTATATCACATCGACTCATCCGTTTAGTATCTCATGTATATCACGTCGACTAACACGTTTAGCGTTTCATGTACATCAATACCACCTTGACTTACCCGTTTAACGTGTCTTGTTAAGCAAAATCTCACCGACTCGTCCCTGTAACAAACAACTCCGTTTAACATAAATTAACTCAAAACATCGCAAATGTACCGAGAAAGATATATATCACTTCGACTCACTCGCTTAACATCTCATGTATATAAAATCAACTCACCCGTTAAGCGTCATGTGTATATTGTAACACCCCTATTTTGATAATACAGCAGCGGAAGCGAATTTGGGGTATTACTTCATGAATCACAGACACAATCATAGAAAATGACTCAAAAGAGACATTTTTAAAAGATACGTTATCATTCATTTAAAATCAAAGTTTTACAAAGGCAGGTCCCAAAATCTAGAAACATAAAATATGATTGATAACATGTTTTAGCCATCTTCAAGTCCATGCCACTCCATGTCATAAGTTTCTCAATTACCTAGGATAAACATGCATAAAAAGGGTCAACACAAAGGTTGAGTGAAATTCATAGGTTTGAAATGTAATAGTTGAATACAAGTTATCATAATGGAAATATTTGCATTACAGGGACAGTTATCATGAAAAATATTATTATTGCATCTAAGTTCATGACACCAATACGTTAACATGGACATCACCATAGTGACATTGGTTGGGGAACATATGTCTTCGTGGAAAGGTAACTTGCCAAGGTTACCCAATACGTCAAATATAGTGTGTTTGGCTACCCCATGAACGGGTATACCAACGGGAGCCGTCACCCCTAATAGATCTATCCACAATATTCGCGCTCACTCGTAAGCAATTAATGGTTCATGATATGGAAATAATGGCACTGGAAGCTACTTAGACAATAATATATCTAGATAGCATACAGAAAACACATGCATTCATGGTTTATACGGGTTTATAAAGTATTCAAAATATTAAAATGTGAGGTTATGAACTCATTAAGTCTTTGAAAAGTAATCACATTGTTATAAGATAAACGAGTATGTAAAAGAGTTTATAAATAAGCATGTATCCCCCTCGCGGGTTTATGGAAACATTAAAGAGATTGAAAAGCGAGGCTATGAACTCACCTTAACAGAATAGGGAAATCTAATTGATGGCAAAAGTATATCAAGTGAAAGACGTCCGTATGGTGGTACGATGTTATCTACTCAGGCAGGAATGTTCAGAATATCGATTGAAAGAAAGCAGCTTCGTCACGTAACCTGAGATAATATGTCGAGTCTTAGTTTGATTCTAATGTTTCAAAACTTTATAAAGTATAATGTATATCTTTGATTGATTAATTTATAAAAATATCGTAACAGTGTTCGGGCCATCATAATTCAGAGGTCATTCAGTAAACGTTTGAGGAGCTAGGGCACTTTAAATCGTAAACCCAACAACTAAGTCAGAACTTAATACCAAGATGAAACCCCCTTAATATGAAGCTCCCTAGTATTGTGGTACGATATAGATTCGTGATAGGATTCTTAAAGGCACATTAATGATGAATTATATAATAGTTATAACATAATCGGTTTTAAGCGTCTTGCTTAATAACTGGAAATGATAAGCACGCCAAGCGTTAATTAAAGTTATGTCTTATAAGGTTTTGAACATATTTTTACACTTTTTCAAAATGTCACATTTTAGACCCTTAAGAATGAAAATGGCAAAATATACCCTTGGAGTTTTCACTTTTACAAGTTTGGTCCTTCTAGTTTAAAAGATGTACAAAGTAAACCTTGTACTTTAGAAAGTGACTATAGACCCACTATAGTTATAACTTCTGATAAAATGAAATTTTAGTCCTTTAGTTATAAGTTTCAGAAAGTTACAATATATACCCCTATGCATGAAAATAATTACATATTTAGTCCAAATTTGCATACAAGCTATTTTTAAGACTCCAAATGATATTTGTAGGTTATAGCTTATTAACATAAAATAAGATGCTTTAACGTAACAAAAGTTTAGATTAACGATTCGTTAAGCTAGAAATCAAAACGGGTCGAATTAGGGTTTAAAAATGAAAACGCGTAGGTTTTTAATTCAAATTATTTCAAGACTTAATAAAAAGTTTATAATAACATTAGTTTAACTTATTATGATAGATTATAACAATATTTAACCATAATAGTTTTTAGATTAATCAAAAACATGAATTTAGGGTTTATGAGTTATGGTTTTGGATCAAAAATGAAAACGAATAAATTTTGAGTTCTAAAACTTTAACAAGAGTATGAACATGATCATATGAACATTATGAAAGTATTGAAACATAAATGGAAATTATAGAACCTGGGTTTGAGCTTAATAGATCAAAAATGGGTCAAAATGGTTCTTTAGCACTCGTACGCCTAGAATAACAACTTCGGGGCTTCGTTTCTTGATTTCTTTGCTTTGTTTCTGCTCTTGGGACTTCACTTGTTGCTCTTGATTAGCTTAGAAATCCATTGATGGAAAGAGAGAAAGATTTGAGGTGTGAGATTGAATGAATGGGGTGTGTCCCAATTTATAGTACTCGAATATCTTGGAGGCCATGTTAGGGACCAGGATTAGTGTTAAGGCTAGTGGGGGCTAATTCATGGAAGCTATAAGGGTGTGTATGCAAGGCTAGAAGAGGTAGGTTTGCAAGGTGGTGATGTTGTGGGAGTTTGAGGTGGCTGCGGCTTAACATAGACAACGAGGAGGTGATGTGGCTTCTTTGGTGTCCAAGTGATGGGTTGTGGTGCTTGTAAACAGCTTGGGGAAGAAGTAGGAGATTCATTGAGGTGCTTGGGTGCATGGTAAATTCTAAAATGGGTAGAAAATGAGAAAAATGGGTGTGTCGGGTTTAATGGGTCACGGTTTAGGGTTTTAGGGTTTAATTCATGAATTAGGGTTTAGGATTAAGGTAGTTTAGGGTTTAGTATTAATGTTAGGGTTAGGATTAGGGCTTAGGATAAAGGTTTTATGTTAATATCAAAGTTTTTAACTAGAAAACGTGGTGTCATGTTTCTATCATTGAACAGGGTTACGGTTTAGGGTTTCTTGGTTTTATTCATGTACCATTTTGGGGTAATAAGTAAGGGAAATGAAATGTAATGTCGAGTATTAAGTTCTTATAACTTAGTTTGATTAGTTTGAATGAAATCTTTAAGAAAAACAGAGTTAAAATGGCTTATTTAGATTCGTGCTTAAAAGCTTGTATATTATACTTTAAAGGACTTGTACCTTATTTTGGAGGGAAGATATATTCAAATAAGATGCTATATTACTTGTACATATGCCTTGTTTGCTTGTACATTAATATTATATGTATATTTTACATATAATTAGGGTTTAGGCATAAACGTTAACGGTTTATGTTCATTTGAGGATAATGTCATAAGAACTACGTTAAATAGATAACGTATATGATAAAATGGATAATAGATCATTGACTTGACATGTTATGATGTTTGCTTGATGTAAACATAGAGAGAAATAGGCATAGGTCGTTGCGTGAACTCGTTTACTTTAGATATAAAACTCTGATACGTAATGAATGGAATGAAACGGATAATTTTATCTCGTGAAAAAAGTATACTTAACATAGTAAGTAGATATTACATTGATGAAATACTGGAAAGTTATGGGTTGTTATAATACACAAACATGATTGCTTAGATCCCTATTTATGTAAAACTAACCGTTAGAATGAAGAACAATATAGGGTTGGATCGTCTAATCCTTTTACCAAAAGTAATACACCAACAAGGCGGACAAAATCACACACACACATCCATAACGATGGAATAGATACATGTGATTGCTCGCATCCCTATTCGAGCAAGACCAAAGGTTACGGATTAGGTATGGGAAATATATCATTGCTGTTAAATAAAAAAGAACAAAAGAAATAGATTATATCCAAAAAATAAGGAACACTGTTGCTAGTTACTTTCCTAACCATACCCATGAAAAAGACACGAAAGCATAGACATAAATGTCTTGATCATAGATCAACTAAAAAAACCTTAGTTGGCATTCCCGTAACGGTAAACTCCCAATCATCCATAATATATATATTTTACAACATTAGTGGCGATATCTACCACTTGATACATGAAAATACATAGTTGTTTTATAATTGCGACCAACTAGAAATAATATACAACATAACTTTACATCGTTGGTTTATAACACGTACCAACAAATAATCGATCCTTCAAATAATGGCATCGGTTAAGCTTAGATGAACCGATTATATCACAAACCTCACTTTTTCCTCTCTCTCAATCCTTTTTTGTATTTTTCTGTTTTCTCGATTTTTTTATCAACTAATACTAAAAAACGAACTATGGTGTAAAATTTCACCACTTAATGAATAAAATAAATTTGGATTCTATTTCCGATCATACTGGTGAAAGTAGTAAAGAGACTAAGAATAAAAAAACTACTACTTCATATTTTCCCATTGCATTGTGCAATTTCCCGACCATACCAGAGATAGAAAATATGCATCGCGACAGGAAATACAATACTTTACACAAAAGAGACTATCAACCGATTAAGGACTTAATCTAATAGGGTAGGCTAAGGTGTAAAGGTGAACAAAATTTGGTGTAACAAAAGAAAGGAATGGTTCAGTAGATTTTTATAGTGGTATCTTACTCTAAAAATGAGAGTAAACAAAGGGTTTATACGGGGGTTAACTAACATGTGTCGCTAGTTAATATCACAACATGTATAGGCTTTTTGGTGTAATCCTAGAAATTTACCAATTTAAAATGTCATTCCATCTATTAAAAATAATGCTTATTATTGTGGTCTCGAATAGATATACCAAGCCAAGTTTTAAAGTTTACAACATCACCGGCACACTCATATTTTTATGAAATTTAGGAAACGGATAAGACTAAATTCTCACAATATCTAACAAGGGTTATGTGTGCGAGTTACGTAACTAATAATTTCACAAAAATATGATAAATGTTTTTAAAATCTTTTGATACTCCCTCCGTCCCATTTTTATTGTCTATGTTTCTTTTTTGGGATGTCCCAATTTAATTGTCCACTACTAAAAATAGATAGAGAAATTTTATCAAGTTTACTATATTACCCTTGTTTGAAATTATAATTACAAACATTAAAGAAGACTTTAATTAATTAGCTAAGGGTAAAACTGTCATTCTACCAAAAAGTAAGAAAGAGAAAGTAGTAATAAATGTACTTTTCTTAAACTGTATGTTTTTTATCGAGGGACAATAATTTTGGGACGGATGGAGTATAAATTAGGCATATTGATTTAAAAATATGGACAAGTAAGCGTTCAAATTCTCCTCCCCCCACTCGAGATATACAACGACCTCGTTGTATAAATGTAACATTAAAAACAGGAAATTAAACTAATTAAAACGAGAAACTCCCTTGAGATTTGCTTAGTATGATCCTTCATGTTGTGTTTATGAGCAAGAATGTGTGTTGTAAATGCATCTAAATACCAACATGACTACAACACACATAGAATTCCACAAAATAAGCATTCCACCAAATTCATCTTTTCGTTCAGAAGGTCCTGTATAAAAACGTAAGAAAACAACTGAAATTCTATCTCTAGTCTATCGTTCGGTTAGAAAACAATAAATAAAAATCCTAAAACGTACAGGAGGTCGATACACCGTATCCTTAAATTTGGATACGTTGTATTGAAACCTGTAAAAAGTATTTGAGGAACGAGTCAGTCCCCTAATACGTTGTATTCTTTTAACAAATACGTCGTATAGACTGAACTGACGATAAAGTTTAAATAACTGAAAAATAAAGACTTGATATTTTTTCAGAATAAATACGTTATATCCATTGAGGGTTGGATACGTCGTATAGACAGTTATGGGAAGAAGACTCGGTAAACAAATCAAAAAATACATCCCGAGTTGTCTCCCGGGGCAGAGCACTTTTGTTTACAATAAGGTCTTTAAGTTTGATTGTGTTCGCTCGTTACTCCATCTCATGAATGCTCAACTCGTGTTCTCATGTGTGGCCATGCTCCTCTTTGTATCCCTTATATATTTGGGTCCCAAGTTCAAGACTCCTTTGTAGAAACTTTTAAGCTTTTGATACGGATGCGATATCCCACTCAGCTGGTCACGTGTACTCACCTTTAGCAATGTTTGCATCTTGGTACATTGTGCATTAGTTAGGTGTTTAAACCTCGAATGTGATAGCGCCATTTGATAAGTCACATCGTCGTGACCATTGTAAATGGTAATCATTCCATCAAACCGCCTTTCCTTTACTTTAATTTCTCTACAAAACGGTTTTTCCACAATTACTTCTCCTATGTCTTGATCTCGGTAAGCATCTATATTTTTAACAACTGCAAAATCAGTTACAACAAAAAAGTTTCTGACAAAAATATGCACATTCATAAAGGCTCCCACAACATTTTCCCCCTTATATTCAATTTTAATCTTTCATTATAGTTTTATAAAACTTTTTAGACATAATATTGATTGATAAAATTGGGAAAAAGTTGGCATTGACATGTTCAAAACCTATCACGCATGAAACTGCAAGTTATAAGCACAATCAATACGGATCTTCCTATTAAAATCCTAAAAACTAGGGTATTCATCAATTTCCTCAATCTCTTCATCATCATTCCTAGTTTTAGTTACCTCAATCATGGGTTTATCAATTACTTCACCATCATCAATCGTTGGACTTAAGTCTTCTACTTGATTTCTCCTTAGCTTTAATGGTTCATTTAGATCATTTAGTTTGATATTGTTCTCATTAAGTAGGGTCAAGTGATCTGTTCAAAATTAAAGCTTTCTCCCATTAGTCTAGCTTCTAAATCAAGTTCCATTCGTTCTCTTAGTCCTAACGCATAAACTCTCTTAATTATGTTACTAGTAGGCTTGTCACTTTTAAACATAATTTTGTCATCCCCTACTCTTAAAGTAATTTTCCTTTTAAACACATAAATTTTAGCATGAGCAGTAGACAAGAATGATCTTTCAAGGATCAAGGAGACTTTAATATCCTCGGGCATATCTAAAACAACAAAGTCTACAGGAAAGACAAACTTATCAATACCTACTAATACATTTTATGCTATACCCTTGGGACTTTTATTTTTCTATCAGCCAATTTAACTATCAACTTAATAGGAGCTAATTCACCTAAACCTAGATTGGTAAAGGTCGAGTAAGGCATAATACTAAAGCTAGCTCCTAAGTCCGCCAAGGCATTTTCAAAACAAATATTATTAATATAACAAGGTATAGTAAAACTCCCAGGGTCTTTTTCCTTTAGAGGTAGAGAATCTTCGAGAATTGCTGAGTCATGCGTGTTTGTCGATGCTTCGATTTAGTACCCCATTCTTGGCTTTTCCATAAGCAACCTCTTCAAGTTAGTAGCAGATTCTTTCCTATCAATCAATTTGACCAGTACCATCTTCTATTCATAACTATCATTAATCAATCGATTTGGAAAAGGAATTATCGATTGATTTGGCTTGAAAAACTACATTATGTTTTGTGGGCTCGATACGACGTATCGCACAGGCTCGATACGGCGTATAGAGGGCGTGTCAGCTTCAACATTAGTCGAGATCAACTTGACAGGATCTCTTGAGTTTGTTTCAGTTAAACTGGGTAGGCTTCCAGATCCCCTCTCTCAAAGTACCTTGCTTATTTGCCCGATTTGAATTTCTAAAGCTTTAATCAAGGCTCCTTGATTTTAATAGCAGCATCCGTTGAGGCTCAAATTTCCTTGATCAAATTAGAGTTTTCATCATGTCTCTTTGCAAATTCTGCCATAAATTTGCTCAGCGATTCTTCTAAAAAATGTATTAGTTCTTGATACGAAGGATCTCCATTGTCTCTTTAGTAGAACCCCAAGCAGCTGCTCTGTATCTTCCTCCTTGGGGGAATGGTACCCCAAATTGAGTATAGTAGGCTTCTTCAAATGTTTTTCCTTCTTATTTAAGTTGACAATCCTTAGTGTAGTGCGGTCCACTACATTATTCACAACCTACTTGAGCATCATACACTCTTTCTTTCACTTTCTTAATCTCCCTTCCAATGTTGTCTAGTTAAGCTTAAATAGCATCTAATCCATCCGAAGTGTCAGTACTTTTAGTCCTAGTAGATGTTCCATTATGACATTTTTAGAGTGATCAGCCATGTCTTGTATGCTTCTTAGGCATCAACAACCTTCATAGTTGGTATGACACCCTTGGAATCAAAAATCTGTCTAGTAGGTACATCCAATCCTTTATAAAATAAGATTACTTTGTGCATATCTGTCAAATAATGCTAAGGGCATCTTATTAAAAGCTCCTTGAACCTTACCCAAGCTTGGTAAAGAGTTTTGTTAGGTTCTTGTTAAAATTTATTGATCTCCTCCATCTTCTAAGCAGTTCGGGCAGGTGGACAGTATTTTCTCAAAAAAATCTTCTTAAGGATTTCCCAAGTTGTAATCGAACGAGATGGTTCATTCCTTAGCATCGACTCGTGGCTTAGGTAAGTGGACATAGGGAAAACTTGAAGCATTATTTGATCTTGAGTTACTTCAGGAATATGGAACAAGTCAACAATATCAAGAACTTTCTCAATATGCTCAATTGAGTCTTCATTATTTGATCCACTGAAAGTGTTATGACGTAGTTCTTTGATAAATTGGCCTTTTAACTCAAAGTGAGCCTTATCGTCAATCTTAGGCCTAGCAATTCCCGATCCATAGTCTTCTCGGGTCTTCATTATGTATATTTCCATAGTTGGTTCCTTTATTACTTCTGCAACTTCTTCTTCACTCTGATTCTCGGGATCAGAAAATAAATCAAATTTTGGTGAACTCGAATTGTCAAGACTCGGTGTCTTGAAAAGCTTCCTTTTTTAATGAAATACTCGTTCTGGTTCTTCAAAAGGTTTAAAGAGCTCTTTAGTTAAACTCCGTGTCATGCACTTACCTAAAACAGAGGATAAACAACAGTAGGATAGGATTGGAAGAGAGAAAATACAGAAAACTATTAACGAGAACGGAATATGAAAAATATAATTTGCTGCTGTATCCAATGATTGATACGACTTATTCAATTGACTGAATACGGCGTATTGATCTATTGAACATAATACGTTGTATTAGTTACGAAAGAGAGATACGCAGTATTTAATGTGGTGAATACGCCGTATCGGGTGTTTCAATTTAATTTATTTATTATGTGTTTTATCGTAGGTGGTAGAGCCAAGTCAATGCGAGGACAATTCATTAAAGTGTGCTAAATAATGTGCACAAACTTTTTGCCGTTAAAAATTCTCTGCTAAGATTGATGGTTCTATAACAGAAGAGAAGTACGATGAGTTTGATCAAATATATATAGTAACATTCATGATAAATAAGCCATTCTATCCAATTTAAAATCGTTGTCTTACATCTAAACGAAATCTAATTGTAGGACATTAGTTTGATGTTGTTGAGAAAAAGGTCTTTGCTCGGACGAGCATGAGAGAAAGCCATGTTATTTCTAAATTTTCATATAGACCAAATATTGCTTTGGACGACAACATCAAGAAACTTTGAGTGATTATTTGTAATGGGCGCGTTATCTGCTAATTGTATCACGTACAAGAGGGCGTCAATTGGGACATTAGTAATTTTCAACCACTTAAGAACTTGTTTCCACACGTCAGCCGCAATCTTACAAGTGACAAAGACATGGTCTTCCGTTTCCAAATCATCGTCGCACATAGGACATCTCACTGAGTCAAGATCAATACCTCGATGGTCAAGATTTATCCTAGTAGACATTCTTCAATTCATCACCCTCCAAGTGTTGATGTTGACTTTCAAGGAAGACGTGCGGTATCAGAGTAGCGGAAGTCTTTTGAAACATGTACTTGGGCTTTTATGATGTCTTTACATACGTCGGTCGGGTATGAGCATGTGACTATGAATCTGACTCGTCTAGGACCAGCTGCTGCCACCATCGAGAATACCTGCAGGTTTAGGTTATTGATAATCCACAAATATGGACGAAAGTGTCTTTGTCACTCCATCGAATATGGTTGCAATAACCACGGTTCCCCGTTATTCAGTATAAATACTGCTTGTGATCAGATAGAATTCTGAAGAATCTTCTTGACAAGGTTTCGCAGCTACGCTAGCTTGTCTCATTACTAGAGCGTCTCAAAACAGACAACACGGTATGAGTGAACCAGTGAATTACTGTCTCACCGATTGAAATAAAAAATTAATTTGAAAATCAATCGACATGTCGCTTGCTAAAGTGTTTTTGCAACACATCGAGAGTTTTAAGCATTTAAAAATTCACCTATCGTCAATTCATAATCTGGACTGAATCGATATCCAGTATCACAAGTTTGATCCATATAGGATCTCATAAGTCACCTACCACAGAGCTTGTTTGATGTTGGCTCTAGAAGGATTTCCATCGTCATTGTGAGTACTTTAGTATCACTCTAATGTTTTGGCAATATCACAAGGATAATGCGTAGGACTCTTAAGATATTACTTGCTATCACATTGTGTGATTTAACAAATATATTATGAATTAGTGTCATAATGAGATTTATGGATGATCTCTTTTATGGCTCTAGACTCGATAGTGCACATTTGGTTTTAGTAATCGGAGGTTGGAGCTGACTGCCACCTTTTCAATACCAACGATCTTAGAATGAGAAAGTCAATAGAAATGTTTGTAATCTCCGTGAGTTTTGAAACAAGAGTCTTTCCAACCTTGAGTGGCTGGGGAGGGTTGTGCAGTGCGTCACTGGGTCTATGACGATTGTCTTCAATACCATACAACAGCTTAGTGTTTCTGACAGTAGATGTATTGACCCGGTTTCTGCCTAAGTGAAAGGAGGGCTTCTTTCTTTTCACCCTTTATCTTTACTTTTCTTTTTCATTCTTCAACCCCTTCAATGCTTACCAAGACTTCATCACTAACACCTTGTTGGGTTTATTCCAGTGCTAGCTCTGTCTTAGTCCGCATTATTCCCTTTTCTCACTTTTACTCCTTTTGTATCATACCTAAGGACTTCTATTCTATTTAATGGAATATCCCTGGGTAGATCCCTCCGGTTCTGGCTGGATCATGGGAACGAATACCTAATCTTAACCACCTTATAACTCCAATTAATTACAGACATGGTTGGTCTTTTGGTATTGTTCTCAGCCTTAAAGTCATTTGAAAACATCGATCAAGGTACTTTGTGATATAAATCAAAATATTTAGTACCTTGATGGTTTTACTTTTTAGAAATTGCTCCTCCTCAACACGTGCATCGATATTTAAAAATGTTTAGCACATGAAGGGTGAAGCTCGCACTTAAGTCCTTATAATCACACCTTTAGTCATATATTTAATCATATTTTCTCCCCTTATCAAAAATGTCAAATCTTTTGATATTTTGGATATTAATTTATTCAAATATGTTTGAAAACTGTTTAGGGAGAAAAATGTTCCGATTATTAACAATCCGTATTAGGAACATTTTAACGCTCCCCTTTAATTTATGAGGGTATTATGTATATAGTGTTGAGTACGTTAATTTTTTTTTTGATTTTATTGAAAAATTTTAGAAAATTCGTACTCAAACACTATTTATACTTGCCTATTATTATAAATCTATACTACATATTCACATTATTCACAAGATAAGATTTTGAGATTGTACCTGACGATCATATGGTACGCGTCATCAGTTTTTAGTCCATCTCGAGTTCCCGAGCACCAACTAATCGCTCCAAATTCCGAATGATCCTTCTTTCACACATCTACTTGTCAATAAGCTCGATCATGAGTTGTGACCTCTTTCTGTCAATGGCCGTCCACTTTCTTCTTGACATCTCGTCGTTATATCCTAAACAAAAATCTAGTACTCTATGATGAAGTTCATCCCGAACTTTCTTAAGTATCCCGTCCAAGAACTTGTACAGCTCATCAGCCCGCATCACTCTTTTCTGTTTGTTCAGATCTTCGTAGATTACCCTTGGTGGTTTGTATGATGGAGTGTAGAATTCTTTAAATTCTATTTCTAGAAAGGTCTTCTGAGGTAGAGTGATGCTAAGTTTCTTCTGGTAACTCTCTACTCTAAACTGTAAATCCTTGACACATTTTTTGATGACGAGACTTCTTATGAACATACGAAGGGCCACAATAAAGTCAACAATGTCACTTTCGTTGAGATGGAAGAGCTTGTGTTGAATAGCAAGAAGCAGCATGTCTTCAATGTTGTTCAAGTGTAGATCCACGAAGTCACCTTCTTTAAACTTGTATAGCTGCCGATCAGCTCTTTTCACCACAATCTCTTCCAAGTAACCATATCCATGCAGTTTCTTAACACTAACACTCTTCACACCAAAAAAATTCTGAGTGAAATAGACATTATGCTTGGAAAATTTGTTTACCTGGGATCGGTACCAAAGTTTACGCCTTTCGCCCCAATGTTTGATTCCCTTTTCAGCATCTTTTTTATACGCATGTTTGATGGTACTCCAAAGTGTAGGGACCATGTCTTCAATTCCCTTTATCTCATACCGAGCAGATTTTGTCTTCGTGATAGACGTAGTGTATGTTTTCTCTGGATTAGAAGTTTTCAGAAACTCCAGATCATTGTTGAAGAAGTAATCAGCAACAACGGTTAGATGGCCTGTGCGACCTTTTAGGGGAAGAGGTTTGGACATATCAAAGGGGTAACGATCTCCTTCTGGATTATTCCAATCAAGTTTGTCTGTCAATGCATTGAAACACTCTTGGAAGTTGTACTCAAGTTTGATGCTGCTAGTGCATGTGCCTTTTAACAGATTGAAGGCAGGTCATATTAACAGATCTTGAGTAAGATTATCAATCTTGAGTTGATTCAACACATACTTGGAGAAGTCAATCGAAATGGCTAATAGATCATTTAAAGTGGGAGGATCCTTTGTAGTAGAGACCATTTGGTTGAACCAAGGCTGTTTAGGTGACCAAGTACAACTTGGCGCCTGTTCCATTTCGGATCAGGAGTAGCAGGCCTTGGAGGTTGTTTGAACCAATCTAGATTTGGAGTCTTGAGAGTCTTGGGTTCTTAAGTGTCTTGTGGTTGATCATCATCAAGAACCATATCTTCACCCACAGTGTTGAATGCATCATCCATTACCATCTCAGCAATTGGTTCTTCAACCGGTTCCTTTGCAGGTGCAGACTTACTAGTTTTGGAGCCTTTTAATGGAGCTTTACCTTTAGAGGTTTCCTTGGTGGTGGATGGTTTCTTGGAAGACTCTGACTCTTTGGTCTTCTCTTATTAGTCTTCTTACCCTGGTTTGGTATAGCTGAAGGGTCTTCATCATCATCATCATCGTCAACATCATCATGCTGTCTCTTGTGGTTCTTTAATGTATTAGCAACTCCCTTATCTATGGCATTTTCATCCTCTATCAAAGCTTCCATGAGATCATGGTACAATGCATGATTAGCAGGATTTATGTTGAAAGACTTGTTTTCGTGCATGGTCATGTAGAGAGCGCTTTTCTGATCATACTCTTTAAGTACCGCCTTATCAGTGGACTTGATGGTATACTTCAGCATCTTTTGCTTCTCTGCTTGTTCCCTCTTAATCTTGTGAATCTCTGAAGGACTCTTCTCAGATTCTTGTTTAAGATCAACTATTGGTATCTGAATATTGGTTCACTCAGGAGTTAGGTTCACAAAGTGTTTCTGAATAAGATTTGCCGTGTGTTTCTACAGTTCCTTTTGAAGAACATCACCAAATTTGGATCCAAGATAATTATCAATGACCATTGGAACTTTTGACTTGAGAGTAGCAAGGGCCTCAGCAGAGTGATCTATTTTCTTTAGCTTAGACACGTCATTTTCTAATTTTACAACTCTTAGCTGAACAGCAGAGAGTGCATCAGATTCAGAGACAACAATGGTGATGGTTGGAGCATTGGTTGTGATTGGTGGTGTAGGGATTGGTGTTGTTGTTTGGTGAGGTACTGGTGGTATGGTGGAGATAGATGGAGGAGGTAGAGTTGTTACGGGTGTTACTGAAGGAGATTCTTGTACTGGTGTGAGGACTAAGGGCTTAGGAATCACAAATACCAGTACTTTAAGTAAGGATGGAGACTGGATATGTAGAACTTCAGATTGAATCTTGATATCCAATAGCGAGTTGATCTCAACATCTATAGTATCCTTAATAGTACCAATTAACGAAGTATCAAAAGAAAGTTTAAGAAATTGATCACTAAAACCTGAAGATACAGATAAGCTGGAGCTTGTAGGAGGAAGTTCAGCTTTCTTGGCAACATCCTTTACTTCTTCAGTCTTTTCAACTTCTGCCTTGGCCGCATCAGAATCTTCTCATAGCGGTCCCAGATCTTGTCAGCGTCAGCAATTTGTCATGCGTCTTCTAGCCCAGCAGCGCAAGGTACGGGGGCTGCAACTGTGTGCACGAACGCTGATGCAAGGGGCTGCTAGGCCTTACCTTGTAAGACCTCATCATCAGTTTCTTCATCATCAGTCATTTCAATATTGATACTTTTGTCATCATTAGTATCATCTTTCTTCTCATCATCTTCCTTAGAATCTATCCAATCAATTTCTTCATCCCAACTTTGGTCTTCTTCCGAGTATTCACTCTCTTGTTCAGATCCCCACTCAAGAATAACTTTTTCTTCATAAGTAAGATTTTCCTCATCGGGAACCCCTGGTTTAATACTAGTTCCTTCACTTGAGCCTCTAGTACCTGGCTGTCTTCTGCTGGTTTTCTTGCTTTTTAAGAGCTTTCATAGTATCTGCAGCTTCTTGTTCTTTAGGAGTGAGAGATTGAATACCCTTGAGCTTTTGAGAAGGATCAGAAGATACTTTCTTTGACTCTTAAGAAGTTTCTCTGATGGCAATACCAGATGGTCTTATTCAGATCATTTACAAATGGAATTATTTCATCCCTAAAACAAGCTTTTGTATGTTCGAGCCCCCACGAACCCTCAGTGATAGTTGTGGGTGTGGTTCTTTCTTTGACAACCACGTCAAAACCAGCAAGATGGTGTTTAAGTTTCTTCAAACTTGTATTCACCATGCTGACTTTAGGAAGTTCTTTTGGAATTCTGGAGAATTCACCGAATTCTGAGACCAAAAGGCTTGTTCGGCAGATAATTTAGTTTGCGGAACAAATCGTGTTTCAAAATCTTTATACAGTTGGTTAAGAGCAGCATAATCTACTGGGGTAGTGTTAACTTTCTTTTCTAACATCATAGGATCTTTTTGTTTTAAAAGCATTTTTGAACGACTCTTTTCAGCAAGCATTAAGGTCTCTTCAGAGTCAGGAATCACAATGGGATTAGTTTTCTCAATAATATCACCAACATATAGCTTTGGTTCCAACTGCTGAGCTTTCTTCAGATAGAAAGGATTTTGAAAACCTAGAGCTTGTTTAGTGGTATGATCATAGAAAAACTGAGGTTTCGTCAACATGTGAACAGTTTGTGCAGATTGATCTCTTTTAAAAACAATATTATCTAGCTGTTTAATCCTCTTTTCTAAAGCAATCTCTCTATCTATGTTCCTAGATTCTTCTTTCTTAAAATCATCTTTGAGAAGAGAAACTGTTTGCATTAAAGATTCTTTTTCTTTTAAATGTTCAGAAAGAGTTTGTTTAAGACGATCAATCTCTACAGACTGTGCACATGAATCTGAAACGTTGTCTTTACTTGTTAAATCAACATTTTGTCCTTCGTTCAACACTTTAACCTGTTCCTTATATCTTTCAAGCTCAGCAGTTAAAGTATCATTTACACTTTTATTGTCCAGATTTATCTTGGTACAATTAGCAACTTGGGTATTCAGTTGTTCAATCACAGATAATATCAGTGCATCTTGTTGTGCAGAAGAGTTAGAATTCTGAACAGCTGCCTGTTGTGATTCGATCACATACTGAGAATAAGGAATGATATTGCTATCACTGGTTATTTCAGTCTCTGAATGATTCATAACATTCGACTGTTCAGAAGACGGCATCACCTGCACAGCTTGATTAATCATATTATTATTCACATTATCATGATTGTGTACCTCAGCAAGAGCATCTGAACCATAATGAGATAAATTCGCCATGAGAGCAACTTTGGCAATATTGAGTTCATCATAATCAGAGTCATATGCATCCAAATCGTCATCTTGATAAGTAGCATTGTGAGTAATGATCGTCTGTGTGGCTTGAGATTTTGGAATTCCTAGATCTGCCAAAAATGCAAGTTCCTCCTCATGTAGAATTTGTCCACTTACTTGAGCTTGAACCAACAACACTTTTTCTTTAAACCATGAGTCATCCTATTTCCTTCTTGGTTTAGTGCATTGTTTGGACATGTGCCCTTCCCCTTTGCAGTTGTAACACGTAACAATCCTCTGTTTCCCCGAGTTACTCCTACTTGCTCCTGGAGTAAAAGTTCTAGTAGTACCCGCAACATAAGAAATTTGTCTCCCCTGTACTGGTTGTACGGTTACTCTTCCATCATTAATGGTGGCTTGTTTCCTTGGGTTTGACGAGTTCCTCAGCTGGTTATTGGTAGTAGGATAGCGGGAAGTAACTACAGCAGACAAGAATGACATGACATGATTGATGGAATTAATTGGATCATCACCGTGCTTGAAAACGGGTATAGTCAGACCGAAGTCTAATTGGGAAAATTCAGATTGTTGGTTGACTGTGGGAGAGTATTCAATTTGAGGAATGGATGATGATGGAGAGAAAACATTGTGGTGGACTGAGGTTTCATAATTGTTGGGGGATAGGTGATTGAATGAGGTATTGGTGATTGATTGATTAAGTAATGTTGAGATTCAAAAGGTGATCCATACTGTAAAGATTGATAAGGTGAGACAAATTGTTGATGTTGAGAGTTCTGGTAAGAGTGCTGATGAGATTGATAAGGAGACTGTGTCATTTGGTAAGATGCAACTAAAGTAAGAGGATCGGAGTTGCGTTCATGCATCAATCGAACTTCATTTACATGTCGTTCATGTTGTTCTAAATAGACATGAATCCGATCAACATTAATAGTATACAAGTCTTTGACCAACTTAACATCAGTAATGAATTTGCTCCATTTAGCGGGAAGAGTGTTCAGAAACTTGGTATTGACTTGAAATTGCTCAAGTGGCATCTTGTAAATATTCATATCATTGAGTAGCAAAGTGAAACTCAAGTAGTACTCGTGTAACGACTCTCCTTTTTGTATGTAAATTTATCAAATTCATCGTACAACTTGCACTCTTGTTCTTGCTTCATTAACGACGTTCCTTGCATGAGCAGTTTGATTTTATCCCAAATATCCTTGGCTATACGATGTTGACTAACAAGAGCATAAATTTCAGTTGGAAGGCCTTGTAGAATGATGTTTATTGCTTTGATGTCACAATCAGCTTGAATGGTTTCTGCGGGAGTTAATTCAGTATATTCCTTTGGTCTGGTTACACCATCCACTGTAATTGTTGGCCAAACAAGTGGACCTTTTTCAACCGAAGCAAGAATCATCCTACCATGAGGTCTATTCATCATATAAAGTTCCATTATGCTTTTCCACGAGTCATACAAGTGTTTTTCAAGCATCGGTGGTTTATTGTCACCACCCGAGAGAAGTGACTTATCAGCAAGAGTCGTCATTGAGAAATTTGTATGTTAAAAGATTACTTGTTTGATCGAACGGTGGTAGAAAGAATTTGTGTTTAATTAAGATGTCTTTTAAGTGTTTTAATTCACGAAACTACACGGGATTTTACAATTCTTGACAAAACCGGGAAAAAATTAAGTTAATGTTTCACGGGATTTTACACGTCAAAGAAATAAACCGTATAATTTAGAAGAAAATTGAGTTGTTCGGTTTCCACTAAAGGAAGTTGTTCGGTTTCTACTATAAGGAGTTGTTCGATTTCCACTATATGGAGTTGTTCGGTTTCCACTATATGGAGTTGTTCGGTTTCCACTATGTGGAGTTGTTCGGTTTCCACTATAGGGAGTTGTTCGGTTTCAACTGAATTGAGTTGTTCGACTTGAGTTGTTCGACTCAGGTTGTTCGACTTAGGTTGTTCGACTCAGGTTGTTCGACTTAGGTTGTTCGACTCAGGTTGTTCGACTTAGGTTGTTCGACTTGAGTTGTTCGTCTCAGGTTGTTCGACTTGAGTTGTTCGACTTGAGTTGTTCGACTTGAGTTGTTCGACTTGAGTTGTTCGACTTGAGTTGTTCGACTTGAGTTGTTCGACTCAGTTGTTCGACTTGAGTTGTTCGACTTCAGTTGTTCGACTTCCACTATTTCGAAACCTAAAAATTTAAAAACACAAAAAGACACCTTTTTGATGATTGTTTTGCAAAAATACTTGTACAACTAGTGTTACTAAACCTATAGGAACAAGAAAAATGAAAACTTTAAGGTTTTTAAGCCGAAAAATTTAAAATCAAGATTTTGCTCTTTATAAAGTTTTCGAACACAAAATGTAACAAAAAATGATGTTTTTCTTGATTCTAAGCTTGTACACCTATATCATAAAGATACTAGATCAGATTTACCAAGGTAAATGATCTTTTAGTGTACACTCTTGCTTCGAAAACAAGGAAAAAAATTAATAAATGACAAAATTTTTGCAAAAAACACATGAACAAAAAAAATAAACACAAAAACTAAACACACCACTCCATGGATCTTGATACCAATTGAATAAAAATCATATAACATACAAGGAAAGAAGAGACAAGTTGTTTTAGTGAGAGAAAGGGTTGGATGAACACTTTGAGATATAAAAAAACATATATTGAATTGTGTGAAAAATGAGCAACCAACCACCTCTCCAAGTCATGGAGAGGTGTTAATATACTTACTTACAATGAACAAGTGGGCTTAGGCTTGCATGGGTTTATCCATGGGCCTTTGCTAACTAACTATGTTAGTTTCCAAAAATTACCTAATGAGCTAACGACTGTTATCTATAGAAGCGACCGACACTTTCATAGGAATTTCGTATTCCTAACAATCTCCCCCTAAGGGAGGTCGCTCCATTTTACAAAATCTTAAAGCTAGCATACTATGCTTTATCATTAGTCTTACTTGTGATTTGATGTGGTGATCATAGACTTTAGGTCTTGAGCTTGTTCCAACCAAGCATAATCTCTTTTTTGCCATCTTGTGACCTTGGCCATCTTGTGAACTTGTGACTTCTGGACCGACATGCTCATACTTTTCTTAATTTGTTGACTTGAAAAGCTTCAATGTTGCATCTTTCTTGAAATTCTTTAACTTTAACACTTCGTCACTTCGAGAAAAACGTTCGGTATCAGAGTGATGGAAACTTCTTTGAAATTCTTTGACTTTAATACTTTGTCACTTCAAGAAAGGCGTACGATATCAGAGTAGCGGAAGTCTTGAAACATGTACTTGAGCTTTCATGGTGTCTTTATGTTTGTCGGTCAGGTATGAGCATGTGGTTATGAGGCCCTAAAGTCGGCCTAAAAGCTGACAAAATATTTAGGGTTTGGCTCCCAAAAGTTATACAAAGTTACACACTTAAAACCCTAAATTCGGTTTAATATATATAGAAAAATCGTCGCGACGGCGTGCAGTTATAGTCGCAACACCGTCACCAGTGAAATCTACTAGATCTGATTTGAGTCGGTTACGTCCTGACGTCGTTGTCATTGCCCTACTTAGAAATCGTCGTTAGAAGAATAATGAATACTACTTTCATCATATTCACCTAAAAAGGTTTAGCCAGTATGATTGTGTCATCTTTCGTAAGACATCAATAGAAGTATGTAATTAACTTAAAAAGATAGTTGAAGCCAAGAGTCGGCGTTCAATAATACTTTATTTAATATGCTTGTGACTTCTTGTAAAGATATAAACATAAGGTCCTTGAACTGTTCAAAGACTTATAAAGTAACCAGTCTACTTGTCACGACATGTACATGAAGTCATTGAAATGTTCAAAGACTTATAACATAATGTTAGCGATTAACGTGTGTAGATAAATCACATAACATACATGGAAAGAGGAGGCAAGTTGTTTTAGTAGCGAAAGGTTGGATGACACTTAGAGAGAGACAAAGAGACACATATATTGAATTGTGTCGAAAAATGAGCACCAACCACCTTCCCACGGAGGAGATGTGTTAATATACTTACAATGAACAAGTAGGCTTGGGCTTGCATGGGTTTATCCATGGGCCTTTGCTAACTAACTATGTAAGTTTCCAAAAATTACCTAACGAGCTAACGACTTTTATCTATGGAAGCGACCGACACTTTCATAGGAATTTCGTATTCCTAACAATGTGTTATGTCTTCTAGTTAAGACATGTACATAAAGTCCTTAAACTTCTCTAAGACTTCTATGTTATAGCATGCAATTGGCTTAAAATTACTATTAATGCAATTATGTTTGAACAAATTGGCAAGTATGTGAGCCAAAGGGTATTAGGTTATCTAAGGAATTGTGATACTGTCTCATAGTCCCATTACTCACAAAATGCCACATCGCTATGGTATGTCTGATGTGTAAAATCAAACTCTATTGATATTGTTTGATTTTTGATAACTTTAACGACCCTACCTCTAATCTTATCAAGGTTAACAAAATTGAGTAAGCCACGTGTTTACTCAATATGGTTCCAACCAAGAGGTAACTAAGACACCATCAGGTTATGGAATGGGAAGACTCTCATTAAGTCTTAACTGAAGTTCTAAATTTGTTGAGATCAGGTTAAGCGTGTTATTAGAAAACTAGAGTCAAGAACTGTCAGCATATATTATACATCCCAAACGAGAACAATTTTATTGTTGCTCAACTTGCTGCGTATTTAGAGAAAGCCTTCCCTTACAAGAAGCAAGTGGGAGCATCTGTTTTTGGAGAAAGTCTCTTCTTACACAACCTTCTGAATGCACTAGCTAATGACATAATGAATGTTGAGATGCAGTCCATGAAAGAAAATCATTTTTGAAATTTGATTGATCTTTTGCCAATCGGTAAGACCGAGAGGTTAAATTGGTCCTTCTAGGAGAAGACAAATATGGACAAAAATGTACACACATTTAAACGCAAGCCTTGTGGTAAGGGTTTTAGTTATACTCAAGCGATTGACTGTGATTAAAGCTACTTTTCCTTGCATGCGTTAAATGAATAAAGATATTAATTACCATACTTGATTTCATGAATATGAAATTTGGCAATTGGATGTCAAAACTCCTTCCTGAATGATTACCTTTGCGAGTACGTTGTGTAATCAAAAGGGTTTATGAATCCAAATTATCTTTAGAAAATGTGCAAGTTGCAAAAATCCAAGTGTGGATTAGAACATTGATATCATCAAATAACGTCACATTTTACCATCATTTATCCTATACATTTTACCCACTTTTATATAATTATTGCAAGATATTGGTACTTAATTGCTTAAAGTTTATGATTATAGTAATTATGGAGTAACTTGTGAAGACGAACCTAAAAGGCGCAATTCTAAAACTAAAACGAAGAAAACTGTTATCTGCTACTATACGCCGTATCCAGCAAAGAAGATATGGCGTATCAGCGCCAACTCATCACAAGAATACGCGTAATAATCAATTCCCGATCCGGCGTATCACTCTTCACCTATACGCCGTATGCACAGCTGGTCATCAGTCAAAGATACAAAGTTAATGTGATTGATGGCAATTAATCTTGATTGATTTGATCTTATCGCAAACTCCAAGGAAATTAACCCTATACGCCGTATTTACCTCTCTCTATACGGCGTATCCAGGCTATTTTCAGACACTATAAATACGAGACTCAAAAACGAGTTTCAGTGTGCAAAAATTACATTCTCTATACCATACACTCTGAAGTCGAATTTTCTAAGATATTAGAAGCAGCCAAGGTCAAGCACCAACCATAATTCCATAGAAGACATCGTGTAATTCTTACTTTCTTAATCATTCGATTTCTGATTGTTTGATCACGTTTGTAAAATAACAATGATTGTGGGCTAATACCCTCGGGTATTAGCCATGTTAATGAAGATTATAATGTTTGGTTTGTTTTAATCTGGCTTAATTAATTTATCGTTGTTGTTTAATTATGTTTATCACCTTATACTTGTTTATGTGCTTGTACATGCGACCTATCATTCAACTGGGTCTAGTGAGACTTAACAAGTAATCTAGATGCCGGGATAGCTCTCCATGTTGTGTTTTGTATGCCCGGACCAATATGATCACAAATGACACCTTTTCCTTACCCTTTGATTATGAGCTTAGTTGGACCCGCAAGTGACCCGATAATTGTTCAACCGGTATTGTTCTTAATTAATTGGTATTGATTTTGGTGGTGGACTACCAGTGTATAAAACAACATCAAGCAATAAGTGGGTAAAGTCCCGATGGGCTAGGGTATTAATAGTATCACCACTACTTTAATCCCTATGATAGATTATAATTAGACTATTGGATGCTTTATTCGGATGCGTTAATTGTGACAGGATTGTTCGTATCTAGTTCTTAGGACGAAGAACCGCCTAAGTCTTAAGAATGATATGCCGCCTCGAGATAAGTAGCCATTGTACTAAACTAACAAATCAACATTTAATCGGATTTAACATGGTTAATACAGTTTTATATTATTTAGATTGTACCGCTTCTTTATCTTGTGATTATTTGCTTTAGTGTTTATTGTGTTTAGAATTCATCTTTGTCATCACCAAACATGTGCCAGTCTCTCAAGCTGAAAACCCCCATTTACCACTAGTAAATATGTATAGCATAGGTTTAACAAGTAATTAGACTAATCTAGATAGATTAAAATACTGATAGAATATTAGGTTCCTCTCGCTCTTAGTGTTTGACACCCTACTTACCGCGAAGCTACATCTTGACCGGTACACTGCCCGTTAAAGTGTTGTCTTTAGGTTTGTCGGCTAAATATACATGTAAAACTTGATAATCACTTTATATACACCATACGACGACACATCAACTTTTTGGCGCCATTGCTGGGGAGTGATTAGTTAATCTTTATTCTTATTAGTGTTTCTTACCTTTAACTTGCTTAGTGTAAAATTAACTTAATTCTGATTGCTAATTGTTTAATTTAATTGTGTGTTTAATTTATCGCATTATTTAATTGTGTGTTTTAAATAGTATTCTGCTCTGACTAATCACCTAATACGGCGTATCCACTTGTTGGATGCAGCGTATCTAACCTTCTACTCAGGACAGCATATTGTTTTTACAGTCTAAATGGCGTATCTGTTCCCCAAACAATACGGCGTATTCTGTAAACTCAATACGATGTACTAGCATTCAACAGACACATACGGCTTATTCTGATCAATAGAATACGACGTATCTGTCAGCCGATACAACAACAGTTTGAAAAACATCGCGTCTAAATTTCTATATCCTACTAATATTTTCCTCCATTTTTAAGAAAGTGGTGATTGCTGGTGACAACTCAGGGTGATGGCAAACTTTGATGACACAAAGAATGGGAATGAAGAGCATACTAACTCACCGATGATCACAAATTCCAAACTAGAAATCGGTGATGAATTTTTGAAAATATTACAGGATAACGCCTTCAATGGCATGTACGGAGGGGGCGTTATCGACCACATTACAAAGGTGCTCGAATTTACCAAATGGATTAAGATGCCTAATGTGGAAAAAAAATATACTACGATTACACGTCTTCTCAAAATCACTATGTGGAGATGCCGAGAAATGGTGGAAAGATGAAATAAATGGAATAACTATTACCTGGAGTGAATTAAATGATAAGTTTTTTCATAAATATTACCCATTGTCACATACTTGCAAGAACAAAATCCCTGATGACCTGTACAACAGAACTGATTACTTCGAATTTATACATTGGCTGGCATCAAAGTTTGACAACTATTGGGAGATTGACAAAAATACCAAAAATGGGCTATAGGAATTTTATGTGAATGAACGTACTAAATGAACAATTGGCGACCTCGACGAATACAAAGAACCATGCGAGGAAAACACCAAAAAGACATGTTCGGATACATTTTACAAACCCTATTTAGACGCACAGGAAGCAAAAGACATCTACGAAGTTATTGATAGGGAATATTCTCCGATACCAATCCCCGCTCGCCGCGACATCAACAACCCAGACGAGCTGTGCAAAACTAAAGAACTCATAGTCATACGGCATTCGATAGGCAATGATGAAGAATTCGTTACTGTAAGTCCAAGCAAAATTAATGCTATTGAAAGAAATCCTGCAGCATGTCTTGCATCTACTACGAACTCTTCTACAGAAAAGATCACGGATGGGAAGTAACACGGACCAAATGAAATGACAAAATGGAAAAAGGTCGAACTTAACGACCAGCTGAAACAAAAGTGCTTCCCGGGAGACAACCCGGTCATTTTTAAATTGTTTGTCGCATTTAATTGTTTGAATTTTAATTAATTGTTGAGTCTGTCTTCCCAGACATTACATACGGCGTATCGAACCCCTTAGGATACGGCGTATGTATGTCTGGACGTTATCAGTATTTTTAAATTCTAGCATTTAAATTGTTTTCACAAGATTACATACGGCGTATCCTTGGGTTTGGGATACGGCGTATTGTAACCTGTACAGTTGTGTGTTTAATTGTTTGCCTGTATTGTAGGATAGCGGAAGTACAAATTTGCATGAACGTCTTCTAAACTTTCATGTAGGACCTTGCTAAAAACGAAATCAACTTAATGGTATAATCTGAAAAAAGCCACATGTTGAACTCTCATGGGCAATCTGAAGCCCTCTTCAACACACTTTTTGCTCAAACATTCAAAATGGAGAACCATCCGGAGCAAACTATCAGGGGAGTTTTCTCGTTCTAATTCTTTTTCCCATATCATTTAAATATTTTATATATACAACGAGGACGTTGTATAATTTAAGTGGAGGATGGAGAATTAGAACGTACTTGTCCTTATTTTCACAAATATGCTTAAAAATGGATCAAATTAAAAAAAATTAGCATACTTTTTGTGAAAAATCACTAGTTACATTACCTAGCGCACTATAACCCTTAATGCCAATTTGTGAGAATTAAGCCTTTCCGTTTCCAATTGCTTACTTAAAATTCCACAAAAATATGAGTGTGCCGATGATGTAGTGGACTTTAGAACTTGGCATGGTATATCACTCGAGACCTCAATGATGAGTACTATGGATTTAGATGGAGTAACATGCTTGACTGGTAGATTTCTAGGATTAAACCAAAAAGCCTACATGTCGTAAAATTAACTAACTACACTGGTTAGTTAACCTCCGTGTAACCCTTTTGCTTACTCTCACTTTTAGAGTAAAGATACCCCTAGAACAACCTGCTGAGCCATTCCTTTCTTTTTTCCACACCAATTAAAATTGTTTCGTTTCACCTTTACATCTTAGCCTACCGTGTAGATTAAAGCCTATTTTAATCACTGTTGCTAGTTGCTTTCGTGTAAAGTCTTGTAGTTCCTGCGTCAGAGTGAAATTTCTCTATATCTGTAAAGGTCGGGAAAATTGCAAAATGCAATGGGAATGTTTTGTAGCTCGTGTACTTTGCTACTTTTACGATTATATGTTATGTCCGAAGAAGAAAAGTTAAAAGGAAGAATCAGCCGGAAAAATGATGATAGTGAAGACGGTGAACTACACCGAGATTTATGATGTATTATTGGCAAACAAAAAAAATTTGTTGAAAAGAAAGATAGTCGGTTCATTAAGCTTATACCAAAGAGATTATTTGAAAGGATTGATTATTCGTTGATACATGCAAAAATCAACGATGTAAAGTATTGTAAAAAGTGGTCGATATCACCGGTTATTTTGTAAAAGTATGTAAAGTTCAGGATGTAAGGGAAGTTGACCGTTATAGGAATGCCAACTTAGGTTGTCTTTTTCATTTCTATGATCGAGGTGTTTGTTCATATGTTTGAGTCTTTGTCATGGAACGGTCGGGAAAAGTTACTAGCAACCGCACCTTATTTGTTGACTTTAATCTATTTGTTTTGTTTATTTTATCTAACAACCATTTTACTTCTCTTTCCTGATAACTAACCTTAGGATCTACTCGAATGAGGATGTGTACGAGCATGGATGTCTATTCCGTCGTTACGGCCATGTATGCATGTCTCAGCTGCCTTGTTTGACGACGACCTTCGGTGAAAATCAGAAGCTCCATACCCTATATCATTCTTCATCCTAAAAAAGAATGATTAAACCCAAGCCTATTAATAAATACCCAATTTACCTTTTGACTTGTTACTCCTTAGCTCTAGAGGTGGAGATGTGTATCCTTGCCAAGCCTATGATACGAAGCTAATCATGACCGAGCAAATGAGCGTACTACTTAAATGTTACACCCTAGATTAGTTGAGTGATCTGAGTGTTTTCATTCCCATATTTCGTTAGGTGCTTGGTTTTGTACAGGTGGTTAGAACAGAAAAAATGCTTAACGGAAAAATCCCTAACCTCGGTTGGGATACATTTTCAAAACCTTTTTAAAGTCTACTTGAGGACAAGTAAGATTTAAGTGGGGGGATATTTGATATCATTAAATTACGTCATATTTACCATAAATATCCATACATTTTACCCACTTTTATATAATTATTGCAAGATATTAGTACTTAATTGCTTAAAGTTTATTATTGCAGTAATTATGAAGTAACTTGTGAAGACAAAGCTAAAAGGCGCAATTCTGGAACTAAAACAAAGACATTTGAAGAAAACTGTTATCTGCTACCATAAGCCGTATCCAGCAAAGAAGATATGGCGTATCAACGCCAACTCATCACAAGAATACGCGTAATGATCAATTCCTGATCTGGCGTATGACTATTCGCCTATACGCCGTATGCCCAGCTGGTCATCAGTCAAAGATACGAAGTTAATGTGATTGATGGCAATTAATCTTGATTGATTTGATCTTATCGCGAACTCCAAGGAAATTAACCCCATACGCCGTTTGCACCTTATTACATACGGCGTATCCATGCTATTTTCAGACACTATAAATACGAGGCTCAAAAACGAGTTTCAGTGTGCAAACATTACATTCTCTATACCATACACTCTGAAGTTAAATTTTCCAAGATATTAGAAGCAGCCAAGGTTAAGCACCAACCATAATTCCATAGAAGACATCGTGTAATTCTTACTTTCTTAATCATTTCATTTCTAATTGTTTGATCATGCTTGTAAAGTTACAATGATTGTGGGCTAATACCCTCGGGTATTAGCCATATTCATGAAGATTATAATGTTTAGGTTGTTTTAATCTGGCTTGCTTAATTTATTGTTGTTGTTTAATTATGTTTATCGCCTTATACTTGTTTATGTGCTTGTACATGCGACCTATCATTAAACTGGGTCTAGTGAGACTTAACCAGTGATCTAGATGCCGGGATAGCTCTCCATGTTATGTTTTGTATGCCCGGATCAATAGGATCACAAATGACACCCTGTCCTTACCCTTTAATTATGAACTTAGTTGGACTGACAGGTGACCCGATATTTGTTCAACCAGTATTGTTCTTAATTAATTGGTAATTGATTTGGGTGGTGGACTACCGGTGTATAAGACAACATCAAGCAATAAGTAGGTAAAGTCCCGATAGGCTAGGGTGTTAACATGATCACCACTGCTTTAATTCCCTATGATAGATTATAATTAGACTAATGGATGCTTTACGCGGATGCGTTAATCGTGACATGATTATTCGTATCTAGGTCTTAGGATGAAGAACCACCTAAGTCTTAAGAATGATATGCCGCCTCGAAATAAGTAGCCATTGCACTAAACAAACAAATCAACATTTAATCAGATTTAACATTGTTAATACAGTTTTCTATTATTTGGCTTGTACCGCTTCTTTATCTTGTGATTATTTGCTTTAGTGTTTATTATGTTTAGAATTAACTTTTGTCACCACTAAACCTGTGCCAGTCTCTCAGGCTAAAAACCTCCCTTTTACCTCTTGTAAATATGTATAGCATAGGTTTAACCAGTAATTAGACTAATCTAGATAGATTAAAATACTGATAGAATATTAGGTTAACTCTCGCTCTTAGTGTTCGACACCCTACTTACCGCGAAGCTACATCTTGACCGGGTACACTGCCCGTTAAAGTGTTGTCTTTAGGTTTGTCGGCTAAATATAAATGTAAAACTTGATAATCACTAAATATACACCACACGACGACACATCAAGTTTTTGGCGCCGTTGCCGGGGAGTGATTAGTTTAATCTTTATTCTTATTAGTGTTTCTAACCTTTAACTTGCTTAGTGTAAATTAATTAATTTAATTCTGATTGCTAATTGTTTAATTTAATTGTGTGTTTAATTTATCGCATTATTCAATTGTGTTTTAAATAGTATTCTGTTCTGACTGATCACCTGATACGGCGTATCCACTGGTTGGATGCGACGTATCTAACCTTCTGCTCAGGACAGTGTATTATTTTTATAGTCTAAACGGCATATTTGTTCTCCCAATAATACAACGTATTCTGTTAAGACAATACGGCGTACTGCTATTCAACAGAAACATACGACGTATTCTGCTTAATAGAATACGACATATTTGTTATCTGATACAGTACCAGTATTTCAAATTTGGTTTTTTGTTTGTTTCTATGTGTTCTCTCCTCTAAGAGCACATCCTACTGATTATTTTACTCTTGTTCTCACCTAGGAGAAGGATCAACAATGGCAGGACCGATCATGAACGACTACATTTCTGCTACTCATAAAAGCTTCGTCTTAGACGATAATGATGGAAAAATGATCGAAAAGAATTTGATTGAGATCGAAGGAACATTTTTGGTGAAAATCCGTGACAACGCTTTTAATGGGAAAGATGGAGAAAATGTGTTTGAACACATTAATAGTTTTCTCGAAGTAGTTGAGCCACTTAAAATAACTAAGTCATGGCCGATTTAGACTTAGTGTCTTCCCTATCTCACTCTTAGGTTCCGCAAACGAATGGTTTAGAAATGAATGTGTCAGCACCATTTCTACTTGGGATTATTTAGTTGAAACATTCGTTTAAAAATTCAACAATCTTTTTTATCATAACGAAGAAGAGGAAGCTGAGGATGACAATGACCCCAATGAGATTAACGATGTTCCTGACGTCTTTAAGATCGAAGACGACCTGTTCAACTTTGATACACCCTTGTGTATAGCCTTTGAGGAATTCAACTACCTCTTCAAAATTAACCCTGATCTATTTACTTACGATGTCTAAGAGATCAAGACATACGACGAATATGAACAAAAGTTGAATAATGATAAAACACAATCGACTTATGAACAATCGGCCAATTAACATCGCAGCCCGAGCGCGGACTATCCAACAATGAACCATATGCGAACCATACCACTTCAAAAATGGAATAACAAAATGGCCCACGTGTAGTTCGGTTACCGACGGATATTGTAATGGAGGAAAACTATCCGGGATGGTTTGAGTCGGTCGCATGACTTATTTTTAGGATCACAAGTTGTACGATAATTTGATTGATGGGTTGCCTAAAGAAAGAAACTTTGATGTATAAGGTACGAATTGAAGGATCATGGGGAGATGCGACTCCTGGTGTAATGAATTTTTACGCATGGCTAAAAAATAGTTTCGAAAACTTCCACGAGCTTGACTAAACTGTACTGCGTAAAACTAAGAATGATGTGGAAAGTTGAAACCACAAGTATGCCCATCTCCCGTCGTCGGGACACCGCTTCGGGGACCATACACACACGCCAAATCTAAAGAACTTTGACCTTACCTTAAGTATCAGACCGCAAACGTTAATGGAAAATATGAAACAAATGACGTGGAAATAACAAGATGTTCAAAAGATGCATGGAGAATCACACTCATGAACAATCAGCTGCAAATTAGTGAAGGTTTGAAAGCTAACACATTGTGAGATCAGATGAAGAATATATAAGCAACCAGGAGCTCGAGCACATCAACCAATCAGAAATCAATATGGACACAAGGTTAGAAGCGATATGCTATACCTAGGAACTTTACTCGCAAAATGGATGGCGGATGGCACGTGACTAGAAGCTTCGGACGAATATAAAAAAAGGTCGAACTTAACGACCAACTGAAACAAAAGTGCTTCCCGGGAGATAACCCGGTTATTTTAAATTGTTTGTCGCAATTAATTGTTTAAATTTTAATTAATTATTGAGTCTGTCTTCCCAACATTTACATACGAGCGTATCAAACCCTTAGGAATACGGCGTATATATGTCTAGACGTAATCAGTAAATTTTAAATTCCATAGTTATATTTCTAGCATTAATGTTTTCACGGGATAAACATACGCGTATCCAGTGTTTTGGATAACCGGCGTATTCTAAACCTGTATAGTTTGCGTGTTAATTGTTTTTCCTGTATTATGATCACGTAAGTGCAAATTGCACGAACGTCTCTAACCTTCATTTGCAGGACCTGCTAAAAGACGAAATCGACTTAATGGTATACGTTTGAAAATACCACGTGTTAACTCACATGGCATTCTGAAGCCTCATCTACACACTTTTTGCTCAACACTCAAAATGGAGAACGAAACGAAGCAAAACTATCATGGAGTTCCTCGTTCTAATCATTTTCCATATTATTTGAATTATTATATATACAACGAGGACGTTGTAATAACTTTAACTGGGGGGATAGAGAATTAGAATGTACAATGTCCTATCTTTCACAATATGCTTAAAAAGTACTATATAATGTGATCATTAAAAAAATTAGGATAACTTTTTGTGAAAAATCACTAGTTACATACTAGCGCACTATAACCCTTAATGCCAAATTGTGAGAATTAATCCTATTCGTTTCCAATTGCTTACTAAAAATTCCACAAAAAAATGAGTGTGCCATTGATGTAGTAGACTTTAGAGCTTGGCCTAGTATATCACTTGAGACCTCAATGATGAGTATTATGGAATTAATGGAGTAACATGCTTGACTGTGTAATTCTATGATTAAACCAAAATCCTTACATGTTGTAAATATAACTAACTACACTGGTTTTAGTTAACCCCATGTGGTAAGCCCTATTTGGCTTACTCACACTTTTAGAGAACGATACCCTAGAATAACCTGATGAGCATTCCTTTCTATTTTTCCTCACCAATTAAAATTGTTTGTTTCACCTTTACACCTTAGCCTCACATTAAATTAAAGCTATATTAATCCATGTTCTAGTTTCTTTCGTGTAAAGTCTTGTAAGTTCCTATGTCAAAGTGAAAATTTCTTATCAGTGTAAAGGTCGAAAATTGCACAATGCAATGGGAAATATTTTGTAGCTTGTGAATTTGCTACGTTGCACCATATATATGTTATGTTCTAAGAAGGGAAAAAAGTTAAAAGAATAATCAACCAGACAAAATGATATTGTGAAGATGGGAATTACAACCGAGATATATGATGTATTAGTTGGCACAAAAAAAGAAAGAAAATCGGATTCATTGAGCTTATTCAAAGATATTATTTTGAAAGGATCGATTATTCGTTGAAACGCGTAGAAAGTCAACGATGTAAAGTATTGTAAAATATTGGCTGATATCACCACTTATATTGTAAAGTACTAAATTCGGATGTAAGCGAAGTTTGCGCGCGTATATGGAATGCAAACGGAGGGTTTCTTGGGGTCATTTCTATGATCGAGGCGTTGTTCATAATGCCGAGTCTTTGTCATGGTAACAGTCTGAAAGTTACTGTCAACCGCACATAGTTTGTTGGCTTTAATCTATTTGTTTTGGTAGAGTTGATGGTAACAACAAGTTTTCTTCCGCATTCCTTGAATAACTAACTTAGGATCTACTCGAATGAGGATGTGTCAAGCGTAGAGTTAATATCCGTCATTACGGCCATGTATCATGTCTCATATGCCTTTGTTTACGACGACCTTCGGCTGAAATTCAGAAGCTCCATACCCGTTAATCATCTTTCATCCTTAAAAGAATGATGTAATCCAAACTCTATTTATAAAATACCCAATTTACCTTTGACTTGTTACTCCTTAAGATCTAGAGGAGGAGATGTGTACCTTGCCACGCCTATGAAATTAAGCTGAATCAATGACCGGAGAAAAAGGAGCGGTACTACTTAAATGTTTACACCCTGATTATTGATTGGATCTGAGTGTTTTTCATTCCCATAATTTCTTTAGTGCTTGGAGTTTTGTACAGGTGTTTAGAACAGAGAAACAAGCTTAACGGAAAAATCCTTAACCTCGTTGGGATACTTTTCAAAACCTTTCTAAAGTCTACCTATAGGACAAGTAGGATGCAAGTGATGGATATATTGATATCATCAAATAATGTCACAATTTACCATCATTATCCCAACATTTTACCCACTTTTATATAAAACATTTCAGAGATATTAATACTTAATGCTTAAAGTTTATTATTGCAGTAATTTATGAAGTAACTTGTGAAACAAAGCAAAAGCTAATTCTGGACTAAAACAAAGACATTAGAAGAAAAACGGTTATTTGCTACATAAAGCGTATCCAGCAAAGAAGATATGGCTTATCCAACGCCAACTCATCATCAAGAAATACGCGTAATGATCAATTCCCTGATACCTGGCGTATGACTATTTCGCCTATACGCCGTAGCCCAGCTGGTCATCAGTCAAAGATACAAAGTTAATGTGATTGATGGAAATTAATCTTGATTGATTTGATCTTATCGCGAACTCCAAGGAAATTAACCCATACGCCGTTTGCACCTTATTACATACGGCGTATCCATGCTATTTTCAGACACTATAAATACGAGGCTCAAAAACGAGTTTCAGTGTGCAAACATTAATCTCTATAAACCATACACTCTGAAGTAAATTCTTACCAAGATATTAAAAGCACCAGGTTAAGCACCAACCATAATTTCATAGAAGACATCGTGTATTCGTACTTCTAATCTTTCATTTTAATTGTTTGATCATGCTTGTAAAAAGTCACAGATGACTGTGGGCGATATACCCTCGGAATTAGCCATATTCAAGAAGATGTAATAATGATTGGGATTTTTTAATCTGGATTGCTTAATTTATTGTGTTGTTATACACACACACACACACACACACACCTACTTGTTATGTCTTGTACATGCGACCTATCATTAAACTGGGTCCTAGTGAGACTTAACCAGTGAGATCTAGATGCCATGGATAGCTCTCCATGTTATGTTTTTGTAAGCCTCGGATCATAAGAAATCACAAATGACACCCCTGTCCTACCCTTTAAATTATAACTTAGTTGGACTGAGTAGGCTGACACGATATTTTGTTCAACAGCAATTGTTCTACAATAAATTGGTAATTGACTTCTGCGGGCTGGTGGACTACCGTGTATAAGACAACACCAAGCAATAAGTTAGTAAGAATCCCGATGGCCTAGGGTTTAACATGAATCACCACTGCTTTAATTCCCTATGATAGATTATAATTAGACTAATGGATGCTTTACGCGGATGCGTTAATCGTGACATGATTATTCGTATCTAGGTCTTAGGATGAAGAACCACCTAAGTCTTAAGAATGATATGCCGCCTCGAAATAAGTACCATTTCACTAAACAAACAAATCAACATTAATCAGATTGTACATTGTTAATACATTTTCTATATTTGGCTGTACCTGCCGTCTATCGTTTGTATTATTTGGCTTTAGGTGTATTATTATGTTTAGAATTAAACTTTTTGTCACCACTAATCTGATGCCAGTCTCTCAGGCTAAAAACTTTCCCTTTTACCTCTTGTAGAATATGTATAGGCATAGGTTTAACCAGGTAATCTAACAATCTAGATAGATTAAAATACTGATAGAATATTAGGTTAACTCTCGCTCTTAGTGTTCGACACCCTACTTACCGCGAAGCTACATCTTGACCGGGTATACTGCCCGTTAAAGTGTTGTCTTTAGGTTTGTCGGCTAAATATAAATGTAAAACTTGATAATCACTAAATATACACCACATGACGACACATCAAAGATTACAAGTTTCCTAAGCTTGTTGAGGTAGATATTCATGTGCTTAAATGCTTGTGGTGGATGTGGATTGCAAGATTTCAAAGCTTGTTTTGGAGGATCATTTCGGGTGTATGCTTACAACAAAAATGAGAGTTAGATGCATTATGATCATGGGGTTTTATGGATGCATTCTTACAGATCTATATGTGTGAAAAATGGTGGAGAAAGTGTGTTAAAAGTGATGAAAAACATATTGAAAATGCTCCACTAGTTATAGCCAAAAGCTGATGGAACCGGCTACTGTTCACAATGAAACCGGCTTTGTAAATCAAAGGGAACCGGCGACGCTCCTATGGAACCGGCGACACTCCTATGGAACCGGCTACTGTTCATCAGACCAAAAATTCTTTTGAAATCTTTGAGAGATCTTTCAAGATATGAATGATGTAAATTACTTTTTATTTACTTTAAAAAGAAAGTAAACTTGAAAAAATAAAAAGTCTAGTTGAATGTTTGTCAAAATAAAGTTTACCTGTAAAATATATATTTAGGTGTAAACTTTAGTGTAAATATAAAAGTGATGCATTTGTATAAAAATACTTGTAAATGCAAACTGTGAAATGAGGTTTGATCATAATGCAGCATAACAAACATGTACGAACCTGTGTTGTAACATACAAGGAATCGAGACATAAATGTGTGTTGATGATATTGAGACAAAATATGATTACGAGTTACTTGTACATTTTACGTTATGTACTACAAGTTACGTGTTTGTCATCATCAAAACAAACGAGACTGTGTAGATTAAATATCGTAATATTTGCACTAACATCCTTGAAGATTCCAAGCAAGCTTTAATCAAGACCTCCAAGTGATACTGAAACCAAGACTGTGAAGAACGAAGTCAAGGTATTTCCAACTAACGGAGTCAAAATCCTTTTTGAAATCAACCTTAAAAACCAATATCTTTTTCTTCCTCTTTTTGTACCAATCGATCACCCCACTAAGAATAAGCGGACCATCAAGAATTTGACAACCCGAGATGAATGCGAATTGCTCTTGGCTAACAGTTTTATCTACCACCTTGGCGAGCCGATTAGCAAAGATTTTAGCTATGATTTTATAGTGTATGTTAATGAGAGAGATAGGACGGAAATCCTTAATGTGAATAGGGTTACTGACTTTTGGAATTAGTGTGATGAAAGAAGAGTTGGAACCCGATGGCATCATACTGAACTTAAAGAACATAGATATGAATTCTTGAATATTCAACTTAAGCATATCCTAATAACGTTTCACAAAAGCAAAAGAAAACCCGTTGGGAAATCAAATGTAGCTTTTGAAATCAAACGACTCTTTTTTTATCTTTTCTCGATGTGACGTACGCCACTAAAGTGGCGGAATTGGTTTTGGCGTTGAGTTCCGATATGGTGGCACTAGGGTGGCGGCGCCAATTGCTTGTCCACGTCGAAAGTGGCGCCAGTGTGCGTTACTATACCCGATCCTCTAATTTTGAGTTTAATTTCCGGTCGCGTTTATTGTTGATAGACCCCTCTTAGATGTCTTAAGCTTTGTTTTTGTATATATGTGTCTTCTTTTGGATGGCTAAAGCTCTGGTTTTGTATATTTGTGTCTCCTCTTTCATTTTCATTAAATACTTCTTAATAAACAACTGAATCCTAATGCAAAATTACTCTTTGTATGCATACTACAATCCCATTTAACATTTACCTAGAATATTGGGACACACATGTTAAAAAGACAATATATTATCGTCATGGATTTTCTCTTAGAACACAACTTTTTTTTGTCACTCATGAAATTTGCGGATCTATAGTGTAGTTATTGATATATATCAAAAGTGATGTCTAATATTATGTGTGAAAATAGGTTAAAAAGTCAGTTGAATCAAAAATCAAATTAATTATTAGGCCTATTGTAAAGGGTTTTCCTTGTAACCGTGGATGTATGTTAGTCAACTTGTGAACAACAAAGGCATTAAAGCTTTATTATTTGTGCAATTGTTCTATTGTTTGATGGCTTAATAATCACACTCTCTCATCTTTTATATCAGCGTTAAATTAGTTTTTTTTTCATTTACTTCCCCCTAATGCGTCTGATTTTTCACCCATAATGCTTACACCATCTCACCTTTTAACCTATTTTTTTATTTATTAAAAACTAAACTTCTATTTATAAATAAATGACGTTATATAGATAAATAAAAACTTAAATGTACGAGATAAAAAACATAAACATTACCTTGATATTTAAAACCCTAAACTTATATGCTAAATTCTACATTTCCTTGATCGACCGCTTCATCTCCAAAGTGTACTCTAGTCAAATGATTAGTAAGCTGCAAGTAGAACCTTTCGTCTCTTGAACGTTGTTCATATTCTTGCATTTTTAACTCTTGTTGCATTAGTTCCAGCTCATTCCTCCAGATCTCTAAAAATGTTTCAACGTTCTGTGACTTTCTTTCCTTGTACGGCGTGTTGAGACCCACATATGCGTTGACCATCAAGGTTCCTCATTTCCAGATGCCGATGACGCCGCCCCTTTCTTTTATGCTATGTTCGTGCCCATAGGACGTTGAACTTTCTGCACATCCTCTTCATCGTCGTCTCCAGTCTGCGTATTCAAATTAAAACTAGCATCCGCTGACTGTGTGTTGAACGAACTAGAGCCCGAAGACTTCTATCATTTGTTCTTTTCTTTTCTACTTGCTTCAAAGTCTGGAATTACCACCCGCTTCCAATTCTCACAATATTTTAATTCCTTCCAACAATGCGAAAGTGTAAACGAGACTCCATATTTAGCTTGATATTCCAAAAGTGCTTGTTGGGTGTAATCCCATCTCTGGCTCCACTCAATGCCATCCGAGTGACATTACGCACCACAAAATTGAGCAACTTTCGGACGCACCGTTTTTCATTTCCCGTTTATCTTATCGTATGTCCGACGAAGGGTTATAGGACAATTTTTTTGCATGTATTTTAAAATCTCATTCCAAACCCAGCCTCATTTCTCGTATTACCAGTAACGCTATCTTCGCAAATACGAAGTCAAGCTTTGCACAATGCAATTTCTTCATGAGTGGTCCATGCAGTACACGTTAGTTCCTCGTCATTTCGAATCGTCTTCTTCGGTTGGTGTCTTTTTGCCGTCTTCTTCGATGGGGCCGAGACTTCTTCGATGGGCGAGTCCCCACGAACGGTAGGCATGGAATCCGAAAATTGAGGGGAGTAAATAGGCTAATTATCCACACTAAATGGATGAATGGGAGACATGGTTGGTTCGTATTTGGTTGTGATGCAGAACCGCCAAAACCTGATTGTGATGAAGAACCGCCAGTACCCGGTTGTGAGTTGTATGTGTCGCATGGGTTATACATGTGTGGTGAGTATGGGTTGTAAGTATTTTGTTGTGCAAATTCGAATGGTGGGTTTTGGTAAATGTTTGATTGGTATGGTTGGTTTCCGTAAAATAACGTTTGTTTGTCGGAAGTCGATTTGTTGGTTTGACGGTGGAGTATTTTCGAGACGGAACGTTTTTTCGAGTGTTAGGGCATTGTTTCGGGTAGTCTTTCGTTGTTGGTGTTTTGTGTTTCGGGAGTGTTTTGCTGAGACATTTTGTAAATAAACTGATATTAAAGAGTAGAGAGTATATAATGTGAAGTTGTGTTTAAAAATGTTAAAGTTTATGTGTATTTATAGGTAAGAAAGGAATAATGGGTAAAAAAAAATTATTTGTTGTAGTACCCGTTGGGGGGGGGGGGGGGGACAATTTTTGCACGCAAACCAATTGTGAAGGTCTCACCGTTCGTCAATGTTTTTTTTAGCTACCGCATGCATGAGACTCGGCATCCACAATAAGTGGCGCGTGAGGCTAGGCTCGCTGCACCAATGTGGGCAGCCTATACTGAACTTGAAAGATATAGCGATATGTATGGTTCAATAGACACTACAAAACCATCAATAGAAGAAAAAGACAAAATTAGTAACTCTCATACAACCAAACTTCATGTGCATAGCCACAATGAGTCACACACATCTCATGAATTGGGGACCTACACGTACAACTTGATTAATCCTTCATTCAAAATAAAAACCAATTCGAAGTTAAGTTATCAGAAAATATTTTATCACTAAAAAAATTGACTGTTAAATCAGTGTTTAAAAACCCGGTTGATCTGGCGGTTAAACCAGTTGAACCGTGAACTGATCGGGTGATTAAAAGTCGGTTTTGACCGAAAACCCATTAGAACCGCCGGTCAAATTAGTTGAACTGTGATCCGGTAGCTCGATGGAGTCAATTAAAAAATCGAGTTTTAAAAAGATCGTGTTAAATCACAATACAATTACCCATATTTCTTGGTGGCCCCTCTATCTATTCAACATTTCTTGGATCTTCTTGGCGTTACAAAACCGTTACCTTTTTACTGACTTTCACTCACTCCAAGAAAAAGCAAACCATTTCGCCCCATAATTGTGTTCCTCAATTTACTTCTTTTTTTCTTCCTATTTCTAGCTTCATATAAAATATTAACTTCGTCTAATACCAAGTTCGTTTGTCCATAAACAACTCTAACATTCTTGATGTCGTTGACCGTCGAAGCTGTTTCTAGTTGTTCCAAGAACATGGAGTTCGAAGAAAACAAGGATCAAGGCAAAGAAAGTATTAAAAAAAGTGGAAGTGAATCTTCATTTTGTGAAAGTGAGAATGAAGGAGATGAAGTTGAAGATACTAAAATTGAATTGGGTCCTCAATGCACCCTTAAAGATCAACTTGAGAAGGATAAGGTACATTTCCTTTGCATCATCTGATTTTCGCGTTTTCAAGTAGCATAAATTTTTTAGCGTTTGAGTAAGTCGATTATTATTTGGTTTTTAGTGTTAATTCGGATAACGTTTTCAAGTCGCATATAATCAGTTCCTAGTGTTATAAACGGATTGCGTGATTATTATTAGTGTTTGATTATTTAGTAGTTAAACAAAATAATGGTTATTGGTAACAGAAAAAATAATTGAATCTAATTATATGATTATCCATGATCATTTTAATTACCTTTCTAAGTAGCAAAACACGAACGGGTGATTATGTGATTATCACGACTTCAAAATAAATCAAAAACTATAATTTGTAAAATTGATTGTGTTTTTATTTATTTTATTGTTTATAGGATGATGAGAGTCTGAGAAAGTGGAAAGAACAACTGCTTGGGAATGTTGATATTAATGATGTTGGAGGTAATGTGTATTTTTTAAATTTGCATCATCTAATAGAGGGATGTGTGTTAATTGTGATAATAATAATAGCTTTGTTTTCATAACAGAATCATTAGAACCAGAAGTGAAGATCCTCAGTCTTTCAATACTGTCCCCAGGAAGATCCGACATTGTTCTCGCAATACCCACAGATGGAAAACCTAAAGGCTCATGGTTTACACTGAAAGAAGGTTCTCGTTACAGCCTCAGGTTCTCATTTCAAGTTAAACATAACATTGTTTCCGGTTTAAAGTACACCAACAATGTATGGAAAACTGGCGTCAAGGGTAAGTCTTAACTTCGCTACAAATAAGTTTAATTTGTTGATCGAATTTGGTGACAAAAAATTGGAAACTTCTGTAAGATAAAGTCAGTGTTTCGAAGGTCTAATAGTGACTTCTATCTTATTGTTTCACAGTGGATAACACGAAACAGATGCTTGGTACTTTTAGTCCACAGCAAGAAGCATACACTTATGATATGCCTGAGGAGACTACACCTTCTGGTTACTTTGCGAGAGGATCTTACTCTGCTAAAACGAAGGTAATTAGCTAAGTTCTACAGTATATAATTGTCTAGAAGTTGAAAGATTTGTACCGTATCATAAATGCAATATTTTTTGACAAGGTAAAGTCGCTCTCTCGTTAGTACTTGTGGCCCATCCACACATAAATCATCGACATGTGTCCATCTTTATTGAATGCACCAAATGCCATATTTAGCTTTATTTTTTGCTTTTCCAAGGAAGCCATCATTTTGCTGGTCCATGAGTTGAGGGGATAATGATATTGTTTGGTAGCACACAACATGCAAAGAATATCATTACCGTTTTAAATTTAACCAACTTGTTACTTGGTGATTCACACTTATTTATGTACTTACGTACACTTCAATTCTCGTTTTATATGATTTTTTTTTCTTTGGTTGTTTTCAGTTTGTTGATGATGACAACAAATGCTACTTGGAGATTAGCTATACCTTTGATATCCGAAAAGACTGGGCGAGGGGTGAATGTGCATAAGTATTTAGTCTATAAGTTTCGTGTTTCTGCATTGAATCATTGTGTGATGATGCACCATTGAACATTAGATCCTAAACAACCTAATTGAGTCTACTGATGATCCCAAGCTTATCTGTAAAACTGTATTTGCTTTCACTCTTTACTGTCTATTATGTTGTATTGATCATAATGGTTTGTATTTCTAGGCCTTTGTAATTTGTGGTTGCAATATTGGCCCAACGTATGAACGTAATCGTTCATCGGGGCTCCTAGTCAAGACAATAGGCTGTTTTCATCTCTATGCTTTTGAGAATCCACATTTCATATATCCAACATCTTGTTAAGGTAACAACAACCTTATAATACGTTTGCACATGACAAAACCACGTTGTCTGTTGTCGTTAGATAATAAACAGCATAAGGAAAACATCGGATCCTATCCTGTTATTACTATGTAGTCGTCTCCACCTCTACCAAGTTTGGATTATCCATTAATTTATCTGTTTTCTTGTTATATAGTTCATGAAAGTAATGTTATGATACACAACCCTTTGACAACAAACATTATTAGTTTTTCCAAGTACCAATAATACTTGGAAACTTGAATAAGAGTGACTTTTATGATGTGAGTAAGTAGTGGATGATAGCGGGCGAGGAATTTCGAGTAACTGTATTACCATCCCATCCCTGTTTCTCAACCCATCCCTATTTCCCGCCCATATCCATCGGGAATCGTTTTATACATCTTCATCCCCACGGGGAATCGTTAGAATTTATCCGGTCTTATGAATTTAGCACCTACAAAATGTCTTAAAAAGCCTACGTTGTACCATAGTCGGAATTAATTAAAATGTCATTCAATTTTATAGAATCGAAATGACTAATACGTCACACATCCTTATATAACAAAATTGGAACGAATGTGTTGTATACTGTGTAAGCAAAAAAATTGGTTTGAATAATATGTAGTAAGTGGCTTAACATTTTTTAGAAATAATTTGATCCATATAAATATCACATAAACATACCTTTAAGTATAATACATGTCATACTCACTAACATAAACCAATATTTTTTATAAGTTGTACTATTAGTATATAAAATAATTTTATATATATTTCTACATTAAATAGTCCGTGGCCAGGGTCGGGTTCGGAGTAAGTGTTAACGATCATACTTATAATGGGTTGTCTTGTGTACTATGTTAGTACATCTCTGATAATAGGGACGAAACCAGGGGTTCTTGACTACCAATGAATTTTTTTCGATATAGTGTTAATTTTTGAAAAAAAAACCTAGACTTTTCTTAAAAGCATTTTGAATGCACCTGATCTATCGAAATGAATTTCTAGTGTTATTTAGTTAATATACTTCAAAAAATTTGTCACTTCAAAATAATAGACTTTTAGTGACAGAGTTTCTAATGACACAAAAAGGTGTCACTAAATCTAATCTTTAGTGACATTTTTTAAAATGTGTAAGCAAAAGTATAAATTTGAGATTTGATTACTCTTTTTATAAACAACATGTGTCACCAAAGGCAAAAAACATTCCACCACACTATTTTAGTGTCACTATAAATAAACTATTACCAACTAGACTCCAACCTACACTTTTTTAAGTGTGGCATAAGCAAATAATTTTTTTAGTGACACTTTTTTACTTTTGTCGACACTTTTTTGTGTCACTAGTAGACATTTTTTTGTATTATGTGTATTGGTCGTATTTGGTCTTAGTTCCGTTCATGTCCGATATATTATGTCCTGAGTAACTTTACCTTCTTCATCTGCATTAAATGATAATCGTGATAATCCTTATCCGAATATCTATCTCTACTATATATAAAGCATTTGTGACATTGTATTTATGGAAGGCTTAAAATTTCAACCAACACGCTTGCTAATTGTGGAATTGATTGTAAGATTAATAAATATCCACCAACACGAATCGAAACCAGATCTCTTAGATGAAAGCAGAATATTCTGACCGCTGACTACAATAGACTTTTGTTTATTTATTGCACAACCAAATACATATACAACATTTGCGTGTGAACCTCTTAAGTATGAATTTTAAAAAGGAAAACTCATATTCAAACAATTCGCCTTTTAACAACAATCTTTAAACAACATTCACTTACAAACTCGTTGCTTTACGCAGGTGTCATGCTAGTTTAGAATAAACGACTAGATAAATAATCACATTGAATAACGCTAGAGGCCATGTTAAGCAACACCTTAGCTCTTTGATTAAAGAGCACATCTCAAACTCAAATGTTGAGATGGATGCGTAGCTACAAAGCTATTAGATATATAGATACGTGATATGTCTACACACACGCACACACAAGACATGTCTGTTAGCAAACGAGCCTATTAGCGACGATTTTCTTTGCTTCTATGGATGACATGTCTTTGTTGAAAGCGTTTGGCGAAGACATGTCGTAAAAAGTCGCCGCGAAAAGGCTGTCGATAAGAGCTTTTGGCAAAGACATATCTCCGCCAAAACTTTTTAATAAAAACAAATTACTTGATGAACTAATCAATTAATTATATATATAATTAATTGATTATATTATTTTTTAGAATTTTATAATATCTAGCAAAATCATAAAAATATTGATTTTTCTTGTGTTGACGAAATGCCGTCGCCAAGAGTAAAATTCATTAAAATATAGATGTAACTTTTAGCAACGACAAGTCGTCGCTAAAAGCACATACACATTTTTTGCAGCATCTGCTGCATTTTAACTAAAAAATCTACCAAAAAACAGCGTGATAGTTACCTAATACATACATACAAAGTCGCTAAAACGTTTATTCAATTATTAAGCATAGATTCAATTGTTCAAAAATAAAGTTCTAAATACCAACACAAACGTCATTCGTCCATACAAATACCACAACCATTATTCATTTTGATGTGCTAAATCTAGTCTTAATATTTATATAGAAATCGACTCAACCAAAGACTAACACTTATCGGCAGTGTACCCGATCGTGTATAGCTTATAATTGATAAGTACGTGGTCGTTCATGAGGAGCGAATAGTCTATGCTTAACTAATGAAAAGGACAATAAACAAATACACTAGTTCACATAATTTTAAGGCTAAAGGGAGTTGTTGATAAAATATAATGCCTAAAAACATTAATAATATTTTTTCACATCTTTACGTTTTGATAATCACAAAATATAAAAACTTTCAACGTAAAATTAAACGTAAACAAGTATTTAGTAGTAAATTCTCATTTCAACAATTACATCACTTAAAGGTATGAATAAACAAATGCTTAATGCATTTTATGATCAAAGGAAATTTTATTCAACCTCAAACTTTTATAAAATGGTGTAAACATTTTTATAAACTTACAAAACATTTTCTACAATTAAAAGAAATGTTTTATTCAAAATAAACATTTTGAATTTCAAATTTTCGAACCTAAAACGGCTAGAAAAGGTCCAGTAAACACCTCCCCTGAATAGGACAAAAAGAGGAGCGTCTGAAAATGGGCGGCCCCCTTAAATACATGGGCGGCCCCCTTAATTATAAGGGGGCCGACACCCTATTTAAGGGGACCGGCCATAGACTCCGCTCCTCCAGTTTTCCCTATAAATACTGGACTATTCCCTAATATTTTTCTCACCTTTTGCACTCATTCTTTCTGTTCTAAAACAGCCCACACATCTCTCTAAATCCTTTGATCATTTAATCATAAAGCTTTGTTTCCAAGTGATCCAAGCTCAATTCCTCAAGTGCAAGAGAAGAATACTTCAATCATTAATTGAAGAAGTATTACAACCAAGGTTGCAAAAATCGCTAGGCGCTCCCGGAGCGGTCGGGTAGCGCCTAGCGATTAATCGGTTATGCGGGGATTAATCGGATTGGATTTTTTATATACAAAATTATAATTTTAGATATAATATGTATAAGATAAGCATGGTATTTCAAAGTTCAAAACTTCAAATATTTCAAATGATCCGATTTTTGCATTATTTATTCCGATTTATTCCGATTTTTTCTGATTTTTTCCGATTTTGACCGATTAATCCGATTTTTAACCGATTTTTTACCAGACCGATTTTTTAGGCTGATTAGTAAAAATAAGGCGTTTAATACTGGTTAAGACAATTTTATTTAATGATAATGATACTTGGTATGTTGGTTATATTTAAATAAATTGTGTCATATATTTGCATGTTTAATTGATGAATAATATTTATTATTCTAAATTAGTCCATTGTCGATCAACAATATGGGAATATTGTTGAATTACGATAAATCTGAGTGATTGGTGATATTTTTGGATATTAAAGGATGTGTCCGCCAAACTCACATGATAATCATAAGATGAATATCGGACTTCCCCAACTAACAAGATTATCACTTTATGGATCGGCGTCATTAAGTGAATCTTGTAAGTGATTTCGTTTACTAAATCCTTAGACTTAAGATGCAAGTAGGTCTTGCATGTGTGGATAATCCTTTTTGATATAGTTTAAGTTGTCCTGAATAAGGTAGCTAATAAGGATTATTTTCAGAAGTGATCGTGAAGCATGTCACTTGACACTTGTAGTCAATAAAGAATTGGTTCCTTCAATAGTTGAAGAATGATGCCACTGGGCCCCTCGTAGGGTTAATCAGATGTATGTGTGGCCGCACCAAAAAACTCATGTAGATATGTCTCAATGATTTTTGGTAATCTTGATTAATATTTTGGAAAAATAGATTTGAAACTTAAGTGAAAGTCAAAAGATCTAGATCTTTGGCATATTAAGACCGATGGTGTGATTTCCTCCTATTCAAAATAATCCTGAACTAAAAAGGATGAAGTTGTATCTTTCATAAACAAAACGATGATCTTAAAAAGAAACATGCAAAAAATAATGAAGCTAAAATGGTAATTTATAATGCTTTTGCTATGCTGTAAGAATACGAAAAGAAAATTTATGGTGTCAAAACCGCAAAAGAAATTTGTGATATTACTAAACACTCTCAATTAATAATCAAGACAAAGCTAACAAAATAATCTTCTTGTTCAACAAATGAACAACTTTAGGAAACCGAAAGCGGAGTCAATAGATGAAATGCTTGCTTAAGTTTTTAACACTATAATTACTCGTCTAAAAGCACTTAATGAAAGTTTCTCTAGCAAGAATTGTGTTAGGAAATTTCTTAGGGCACTACATCTAAAATGGCGCTCGAAAGTCATGGCGATTAAAGAATCTAACAACCTTACCTCTTGACGAACTAATTAGAAACTTGAAAGTTTATGAAGAAGTAATAAAGAAAGATGTAGAAACGGTTAAAGGCAAGAAAGAACAAAGTAGATCACTTGCATTAAAAGTGAAAAAAGAAGTAAGTGATGAAGATAGCTCAAGTTCTGATAGTGAAGACGGAGAGTATGCTATGGCCGTAAAGGCATTTCATGAAAAATTTTCCCTATTTCAAGAAGACTAGGAAGATTTGCAAGACAACCAACACAGGCGATAGCAAAACATTCCCAAGAAGTAGAAATGATGGTTTATATAAAAGTGAAAGAAAATGTTATTCGATGTGGGTGTACCAAAGTCACTTCTTGGAGAATGTTCCAAGCCAGCCAAAGAACCACGCTCAAAGAGCATTCATTGGAGGAGCAATGGCGAAACTGGAGAGAAGAGGTGGAAAAGAACTAAAGATGAAGCTTGATCTTGTAGTCTCGCGCGCCCGAATGAAAATGCTTAGGAGTAGAATTTGGAACCCGATGAGTAGGGATAAAGATATGATGCCTCCAAACACATGACCTGGTAATCGGAAAGTTGTTTTCTTTTCCCTTCATACAAAGCATACAACCGGAGGTAACTGAAGTATCGGAAGCAACTTACGCGGTAAAATCATAGGCAAAGGTACAATTTCTCAAGACTCCTTAAAAATTGAAAATTTTGAGCACAGTTGATAACTAAACTTATAACTTGCTTTAGTATCGTCCAATATGTGATAATAACATGCAAAGTAAATGACCAAACACGATAGCCAAAATAATAAAAAAACGAAAAAGTTAAGGTATAAAGGAATTAGGAAAGAGGATTATATGTAAATGAGAACTAGGAAATAAACCAGAAGACAAAATATCCTTGCAACATTAGAACGAATAATTCCACAGTGTGGCCATAGAAAGATTAGATCACGCTATTATGCAACTAATTCAGATCATTAGCGGTCTAAAGAATTTGTTAGAAAATCTACCTAAACTTTAAATATGACTGACATTATTGTGATGCTTTGCAAAGTTGGAAAGCAAGCTCACGTTAGTACAAGGCCAAAAATAATAGTCTGCAACAACTAAATGCTTAGACTATTTCATATGGATTTGTTTTTGGCCCCTTCGCCATAACGAAGCTATGGAGGAAATCGCAATACCTTTACGTAATTGTAGATGACTATTCTCGATACACTTGGACTAGATTTTTAGCAAATAAAACCGAAGCCTTCAAAGAATTCGAAATATTTAGCAAAATGATCCAAAACAAATTAGGATGTTCTATTGTATCAATTAGAACGGATCATGGTCGGGAATTTGATAATGAAGTACAATTTGGAAAATATTGTGATTTAAATGGGATATCTCACAATTATCCGCTCCTCGTACACCCACCAATCAATGGGTTGGCAGTAGAAAGAAAAAATCGCACTTTACAAGAAATGAGTAGAACTATGTTAAATGAACAATCCATTCCTCAAAAATTTTGGTGCAATGCGGTCGATACATCAACTTATATAATTAATAGAGTTTCTATTAGACGTATTTTAGGAAAAACTCCATACGAGTTGTTAAGAGGTAGGAAACCAAACCTTAACTATTTTAGAGTATTCGAAAGTAAATGTTTTATTCTTAATACAAGATATTACCTCACCAAGTTCGACCCAAAGTCGTACGAAGGCGTTTTCCTAGGATATTTACAAAATAGTAAAGCTTACATAATATTTAATAAACAAAAAATGAAACTCCGCCTCCACCTAAAACATCACCATTGGAAGATGATGAATTAGTCGAAGAAGAAACTATTGAGGTTAGTAAAACAAAACCCATAGGCAATGATCTTGAAGATATTTCATTAGAAAATAATCAAATGGTAAACATTAAAGAATCTAAAAGTCATCCCCTAAAAAATGCTATTGGTAATCTAAATCAAAGAACTCTTAGGTCGCAAGCTCAAGACAAAAGCAATTTCTTTTGCTTTATTTCAACAATAGAACCTAAAAATATAAATGAAGCATTAAAAGATGAAAATTGGGTAATGGCCATGCAAGAGGAACTAAACCAATTTAAAACAAATGATGTTTGGGAATTAGTCCTAAATCCCATGGATATGACCATTATAGGAACAAAATGGATATATAGAAATAAACTCGATGAAAATGGGGTCGTAACTAGAAATAAAGCTAGGTTGGTAGTCCAAGTTTATAATCAATAAGAAGGAATTGATTATGATGAAACATATGCACCCATAGCTAGACTAGAGTCCATAAGAATACTTTTAGCTTATGCTTGCGCACTAGATTTTAAGTTATACCAAATGGATATGAAGAGTGCATTCCTTAATGGTTTTATCAATGAGGAGGTTTACGTGGCACAACCTCCGGGATTCATTGACTTCGCAAAACCTAATTATGTCTATAAACTTAAGAAAGCTCTTTATGGTCTAAAATAAGCCCTAAAAGCTTGGTACGATTGACTAAAAGCCTTTCTTATTAAACATAATTATTCCATAGGAATGGTAGATAACACTCTCTTCACTAAAAAGAAAGACTCCAATATCATTATTGTCCAAATATATGTTGATGACATTATATTCAGATCTAATTATCAAGAAATGTGTGATGACTTTGCCAAGATCATGCATGATGAGTTTGAAATGAGTATGGTGGGGGAACTAAAGTTTTTCTTAGGATTACAAATAAAACAATTAGATGATGGAATATTTTTTAATCAATCAAAATATATTAAGGAAATGCTTAAGAAATTTGGACTAGAAGACTTTAAGCCAATAAAAACCCCTATATCTACGGAAACTAAACTCACAAGAGACGAAGAAGGTGAGTCCGTAAATACCAAATATAGAGGCATGATAGGTAGTTTATACTTGACGGCAAGTAGACCCGATATCATGTTTAGTGTTTGCCTTTGTGCACGCTTTCAAGAGGATCCCAAAACCTCTCACCTAGAAGCGGTTAAACGTATCTTCCGATACATTAAAGGCACTATGCATTTAGGATTATGGTATCCTAAGGGATCCGGCATAGAAACAATAGTTTATGCGGATTCGGATCATGCGGGAGACTACGTAGATCGCAAGAGCACTAGTGGTGTTTGCACGTTCATGGGATGTTGTTTAACATCTTGGTTTTCGAAGAAGCAAACCGCTCTTGCCATCTCCACAACCGAAGCGGAATATGTTAGCGCCGGAAAGGCATGTCAACAAGCACTATGGATGAAACAAGCTCTCGTAGACTATGGCATTAGGTTAGACGATATTCCAATAATGTGTGATAACAAAGGGGCTATAGACTTAAGTAAGAATCCCGTTCAACACTCACGAACAAAACACATAGAAATTCGCCACCACTTCCTCCGTGATAATGTTCAAAAAGGGAATATCTCTATAGAAAAGGTCTCATCGGAAGACAACATAGCCGATATCTTAACTAAACCACTTAAACGTGAACCATTTAACTACTTACGCCTAGGTCTAGGAATGATGGAACAAATTGACTAAGTTTTCAGCACTGAAAATTAAAAATGAACTATTTGTCAAAAATCTGAGAAATTTTTTTTCTCAGATGGCGGCCCCCTTAATTTATAAAGGGCGGCCCCTTAATTTTAAGGGGACCGCCCAGACATTAAGGGGATCACCCACTGGAAAAAAAATTTCTTTCTCTTTCTTTTCTCTGTGACTACGCTTCTGTTTTGCACAAAAAAAACAAGATTGGGAAAAACCTATAAGCACATTTTTTTCTAATACATATTTCATTTGCCCCAATCTATTATTTTCTAAAGAAATTCTTTCTCACATCTAGGATCACATGAAAATTAATTTTCATATATTGTTGAATGAACTATTGCTAAAACATTTTTTTCATAATGGTTCTTAATTGTTGTCAAATTATGTAATCTAATATTATTTTCGACAATCTTGGTTGAGCAAAACTAAATCAAGGAGCATTTGGATTATTTCTTGGTTTTGCTATGTCTTTGTGTCGAAATAAACGCTACTGACATATTTGTCGCCAATTAGGCACACACTAGTTTTTGCACAAAAGCTTGTTTCATTTTATAACCCCTATCTTGATTATTTTTTTTGTGACTTTATATCTAGTTGCCTATTTTCATGTTTTATGATCTTCTCTTTTTCTTATATGATTAGTATGCTTAATTCTTGTGTATATATTTGCCCAGTGAAGAACTGTTGTGGGTTATGGGGGGGTAGGCGTATTGGTAGTGGGGACTTTTTTTAGTGTGTTGGGAAAATGTTTTATGGTTTGGTACTGGCTGCTCATATTAAATGTGTAACGATATATTTTTTTTGGGGACAGTGTTTTCTTTGCGGTTGGGGGGGGTTTGCGAGGTTTTTGGCATCAGTGGGGTAGGAACGCGAAGGTGGGGTTAGGGGTCTGCCAATGAAAGTGGGTTGGGGTAAAAAAGAGTATAGTGGCGTGTTATTAGGGGGAGATGAGTGTGTAATGTAGGTAGGGAGGGGGGTGTGTTCGAGAGGTGGGGTGGTTGGGGTTGGGTGGTTTTATTGTTGGCGGGGGAGGACCGGGTGGGACCATTGTAAAGATTGCTTAAAGCTATTGTTCCCATCTAAAATTCCAATTATTTCTTGGTTTGATCCTTTGAATGGTCCATTCTTCCTAATTTAAAAACATTTCCTTCCACTATAAATACATCTCCTCATTCATCCCTTCAGTGTGAAACCTATTTGGAGGAAGAAACCAAGCATTTGCAACACCTTAAATGTGCTCAACACAACTTCACCAATACTAAAACCACTAACTCCTCATCATGAACCATCTCAAGAAAACAATCACCCCAATTAAACATTACCAAATCCTTGCATTAAGGACACTTTCACATCACCATAAGTTGTCTCACACCCTCCATTCCCCATCTCACCCTTCAATCCACATGCTACTCACACTCAAGCTCCATCTCAAAATGACAACCAAACTCCTTACATTAAGAACACTCCCACATCACAACAAGGTATCTCACGCCCTCCACTTCACATATCACCCATCAATTCACATGAAACTCACACTCAAGTTCCACCTCAATGTAACAACTAAACTCAACACACATCACCTCTATCTCCAAGTAGAGAAAGCCTTGTTGATGACATTAATCAACTTCAAGACCCATCAAACCTCCTAGCCATGAATCTCTCCCAACAACAACAAAACAACAATTCCTCATTACCTTACTCTCCAAACTTACCACACACCCTCAACATCAACCAAGTTGAAACCCATGTTGGGTATTGCCCTTGTTTCATCTTCACCAAAAAACAATTCCTTGCTTTAAGTGAGGATATCAATTGGATTGAATTCCTCCTCACCCGACCTCATCCACCACCTAGGGATCAAAGAGATTACCCTTCCACAACCGCCTCCGCTCCAAACTCTCCATCAACAAACAACTAATCTCATAATATGCCTACAAATAATCGTCAAACCCTTTTGTGTCGCAAGCAAGTAAAAAATCCTTCTATGGCTATTTAGGATTTTTTTGATGTATTAATATGCTCCTAAAGCATATTTGTTTTTCTTTTTTATGTATGCTTGTGTGTGGTTTACACACATCGCCTTAAATGAATGAAGTATCTTTTGCTTTGATGTTTGCTTGCACTTATCATATTTTTCCTTCTTCCTTGCTACTTGTTAGAAATATTTGTATTGTTCTACCCCATTTTGTAGCCAAGAAACCATAGCTCGATTCCTTGGTGCTCTCAAACGAGGGGGAGCACACATCAAGGGGAGCACTTATTCTGTTGATTTTACTAGCAATCCTCAACGATGCCTTTTTGATTCTACAAAAAGGGGGATAAATGACATAGTCAAAAGCATTGGTGACAGTTGATGGAGAATGTGTTGACTAGACAACTCATTCAAACAGATGATGAAAATTTGCTTTCAGGCTAGCTACAGCTCAGGATCAGACACACATGTATGATCAAATGAGTTAAAGAGTCTTAGCGAACCTTAAAAGACTATATGTATGCTCAAAGAGAAGGCACTTAGGGATGCTAGCGTAGAATAAAGGCTTATACTCAAGGGTCCATAAGAAAGTTTAAGCACATTAGTTTCCCATCAACAAGGTCAACTTTGGAATGAACAAAAAATCAAATTTATTATAAATAATTTAGATGATATAACAGATGATCTAACATACCATAAGAAATTGTTGGCTAAAAGCTCCAAAAACAAAAAGTGATGATTTGGAAGCAATAGTCAGACCAATGAATCATTCTTCAAAAAACTTGGTAAAATTGTAAATTATCATATGAGTGCCAGTGATAAATTTGGGCTCGGATATGGTGATTACAGATATAGTGGGATTTTGAGTTATGAAAATAAAGTTTTCCAAAGTGTCTTTAAGGGCAATAAAAGTGATTTTGAAAATCTACCTTTGCATAAAAGGCTTGTAAAACATCTGAAAGTGATTTCGAAAAACAACCTTTGAATGATAGGTTTGCAGAAGGAATGCATGCTGTACCCCCACCCATGACAGGAAATTACATGCCTTCAGGACCTGATGTAGAAATAGATGATTCTAAGTTTACATATGGTCCAAAACAGACTCAACCTAGTGAATCTGAATCCCAATCAAGTGAATTTGATACCTGTGAATCTAACATTAGTACAGAACCCTCTGAATTAGTGTCTGAATAAGTTGTCAATGAATCTAATGTAAAATGTCAACCTAAGATCTGGTCTGATGCTCCTATCATTGAGGAGTATGAGTCAGATAGTGATGATGAGTGTGTAGTTATACCAACAAAACAAAAAGTAACACCTAGTTTTGCTAACCAGCAAGTAAAAACTCCTAGGGAAAATGTTAAGAGTCAATACACACATATTCAAAAACCTAAAGTTGACAAGAAAGATTTGGGGCATGGGTTTACTGTAAGAGCATGTTTTATATGTAGCAGTCTTAATCATTTAATTAGAGATTGTGATTTCCATGAGAAGAGGATGGCAAGAAAAGCTGAGTTAAACAATAGTTGGAATAATGTGCAAAGAGTGAATAAACAAAACCAATTTGTTCCTTCAGCAATACTAACTAGAACTAGTATAATTCCAGTTAATACTGCTAGAACTAGCGATACTAAAAATTTTAGTACTGCTAGGCAAAGTGTTAACAGACAGACAGTACTAACTAGTACTGCCAAGAAAGTTAATACTGTTAAGCCCATTGTGAATAGAGTTAGACCAGCAAATGTTTTTCACAAAACTCATTCACCATTTTCAAGGCCTTTCAAAAAGACAACAGTACTTAGACAAAAAATTTCAAATCAAAAGTTTAATACTGGTAAGGTAAATGCAGTTAGTACTATTGGGGGAAAAAAGGAAACTGCTGTTAAGCCCTCAACAGGTTGTAATTGGAGACCACAAAGATACAATGGTAAATCCAAATACAATAGTGGATCCAGTCTTGGAAAATGTTATACTTTCAAAGATCCACTAGGCAGACTCAAGCCCAAACAGGCTTGGGTCCCTAAGAGAAACTAATCTCTTTCTTTTAATGTGCAGGATTATCCACATAGAGCTCTAAAGAATAAAGGAATTGTTGATAGTGGATGTTCCAGGCACATGACTGGGAACAAGGCCTACCTTGATGAATTTCAAGACTTTAATGGTGGCCCTGTTGCTTTTGGAGGTAGTAAAGGTTACATCACTGGTAAAGGTAAAATAAAAACTGGAAAGTTAGATTTTGAGGATGTGTGCTTTGTGAAAGAACTTCAGCATTTCAATCTCTTTTCTGTGTCACAAATATGTGACAAAAAGAACAAGGTTCTGTTTACTGACTCTGAATGTCTTGTTTTGTCTTCTGAGTTTAAGTTACCTGATGAAAATCAAGTATTACTTAAAATCCCTAGACAAAACAACATGTACAGTTTCAATTTAGAGAACATTGTTCCTTCAGGAGGATTGGCTTGTTTAATTGCAAAGGCCACAACTGATGAATCTAACAAATGGCATAGGAGGTTGGGTCATGTAAATTTCAAAAACTTAGTACCACTGGGAAAAGTTTGTACCGCTTTAGAGACGTTAAAGAAAAATACCGCCAAGGGTACAAAGTGTAAATTGAAACGGTTTTCTTGAAATTAGGTCTCCTAAACCTATATAAACCCAACTCAATTGCGTAGTTCCTTACGCATTCTCTCTCTAAACTACATTCACATTTACAAGCCCTAATATCTCTCTTAACGACGAACTCTCTTTCAAGTACAATGGCTGTTCTTGATTCATGTCCGAAGCATAACATGGTTGCATATTTGGAGAAGTCTGAAGGGAATGCAGAGTTTCACGAGATCATTGATTTTCTTAGGCGCAGTTCCATTCATCATGCTCTCACTGTAAGTCCTGTTGTATCTACTACATTTGTTGAACAGTTTTGGACGTCTGCTAAGTCCAAAACAATCAACAATGTTAGGCACATTACTGCCAAAGTAGCTGGCAAGTCTGTGTCTATCTCTCGAGGCACATCCAATAAGAAAGTGATCTTTCTTTTTTGATGATGCTGATGGGATAGATCATTACCTAATCAGGTATATTTGATGCTTATACAGGCTTATGGGGGATGTGGGGGATTTAACAGTGTTAACATTAGTAAAGCTTTGTTTTCACCCTATAGGGTTTTTTTATTTCATACAATTAATCATTTTGTCTTGTTCAAAAAGTACCTCTTGGATCAAATTCCTACTTCATTGCCACTGCTGTAATATGCTTAACATCTTAATAGAAGTATAATTTTTTCTAAAATTAATCTTGATGGTATGCTTAGACATTTATATGCCAGGAAAATGACTTTTTCATGTACCCGTTTTATTTCTATCTTTTTAGTTAAAACAATTAGCTATTGTGTCTGTACCTTTAGATAATTTTTCCTTAATACTTTAATGTGTATAAGTCTTTTCTTTTTTGGTTAAGAAGGGTAAGCTTTTTCTCAGGGAAAAGTCAGTCACCCTTGTGTTTGCTACTATGTTGGTACAAACCAACTCAGGATGAGGGTTGCTTCTTTAGAACGACAATCTGAAGCACTAATACACCCTCTCTGCTCCCACTAGTGACAGTAACTCATGAGCCACTGATGACTCATCTCCTGTGCTCAAACTAGTGAGGTTACCTTTTGGCAACAGGACTGATCTATCCCCAAGACCTTCACCCTCTACTATCATTCCTACATCTGTTCTAGAAACTTCTGGTGGGAATCTTGGAGGTCATTCATCCAAGTGAGTAAAATCCCTTTCAGGGGAAATGGAGGATGACATGACTCTCAATGTGTTTATGATCTTTGTCTCTCTTTATGTGCATAGGTTTCAGATCAAGCCAAGGAAATAATAACACTTGAAAGGCTCAATCACAAAGATCAAGAAGCAAGCTAAAACCGTTATAAAAACTCATAGGCATGGTGATAAAGTGTCTCATGAAGCAAATATTCCTAAGCAAAGAGCTTATCAAAGAAAACATAGGTGTGCACAAACAGTCTGTATCCAAACAAGGGAGGAAGTTTGCTAAAGGTGAATCATCAGTTCAAAGAGATCCTCTGTTTGATGTAATTCCTGAAGATACAGTTGATCATATGGAAATAGAGAATGCTCAGGATGAGGGGAGGTCAAGAGAAATGGTGGATGAAGACAAAGAGATTAATGAGAAAATACTTAGTACTGAAGATGTACTTAGTGCTGACAAGGAGGGAGTTAGTACTGACATGGAGAAAGTTTGCTAATTGTGAATTATCAATTCAAAAGAGAAAATCCCCCCCTTCTGTTTGATTGTAATTCTGAAGATACAGTTGATCATTTGGAAACAGAGATGCTCAGGATGAGGGTGAGGTCAAGAGAAATGGGTGATGAAGGACAAAGAGTTTGATGGGATAATACTTAGTACTGAAATGTACTTAGTGTGACAAGGAGGGATTAGTACTGACATGGAGGAAAAGAAGGAAATAGAAACGTTAGTACTGACAGACCAATAGTTAGTACTGACGGATCCAAAGTTAGTACTGACAGGCAAAATGAAGGTACTGAAGAGAAAAATGAAGGTACTGAAGAGAAAAATGACAGGTACCGGGAACGAACAATTGGAAGGTTTACTGTAAGAGCAATTGAAAGTACTGATGGGCATAAAGTAAAGGTACTGAAAGAAGAAATTGTACTCAAAGCACCAAACTTTCCATCAACACCTACATCTACAATTTTTTGGAGATGATGAAACAATAGCTAAGGTTCTTCTAAACATGAGTCAAGCCAAAGCTGTTTCTAGAGAAAAGGAGAAAGGTGTAGAATTGAAGGATATTGAAGAAGCTGATAGACCTAGGCCTACCTCTGCAAGATCACTTCTCACATTAAAGCCTCTTCCAAAGATTGATCCAAAAGACAAAGGAAAGAAGAAAATGAAAAGGAGGGATGAATATGAAAGTGAAATCTAATGTATTCCTGAAGTTGAGAAGAAGTTTAAACAGCTTGAAAGTGATGAAGAGATGGCTAAGAAAATACAAGAAGAGTAGGAAGGTGAAGAGGAAAGAAACAGAATAGCTGAAGAAAAAGCTGCTAATGAAGCTCTCATAAGAAATTTTGATAATATAAAGGCAATGATTGAGGCAGATAGACTTCTTGCTGAGAAGCTTCAAGAACAAGAAAGAGAGCAATTTACAATTAAAGAAAGAGCAAAGTTCCTTCATGACACAATTGTTGCTCAAAGAAAATTCCTTGCTCAACAGAGATCAGAAGCCATCAGGAACAGACCACCAACCAAGAATCAACTGAGAAATCAAATGATGACCTACTTGAAGCATGTCAGGAAACTTCAAGCTTGTTGAATTGAAAATCAAGAAAGTTTGGAAAGTCAAGCTTATATGAGTAGATTAAGAGGGTCAGTTGAAGATTGTATCTTCTATTGGGTTCTGCTGAAGATGAAAGATTGATTAAAAAGATGATGAGGAAAAGGAGTTGTATTCCCTAAAAGTGAAGTGCTCAAGGAGGAAAGTAAAGAAGAATTTCAGACAGGAGTGTTAAAGATGAAGAGAGTACTGAAAAGAAAGCTTGGTACTAGGAAAAAAAAGATGATAGTGAAGTCAGGGAAAAAAGAAGAATATTCAAAAAACACTTATGAAGATGATAGTGGAACCAGAGAATGATGAGCTGAGATTACACTTAAACTATTAGTTCCAGATGAAGAAAGAGAAGTGGGGGATTATGAAATACTTGACAGAAAATATCCTATCAAAGAATAGAGAACAGAGTATCTTGGAACTAAACCACAGACTGATAAAGATGAACACTTTAAAGAGATTAATCAAAAAATGTGGTGATTAGAAGTAATGGACATAAGAGAATTTTTTGAGTACTTTCGAATGAGAGTATTGTATATATTTGATAGAGAAGATTTGAAATGCTGTGTATAACGGGTAGTAATGGACAGATTTCAAGATGAGACACCTGAAGGTTTTAACAGAGTACTTTGGGGGGATTTGATGGTTATGTTCAACCCAAATAATGGAAATGAGATTTGGAGTTCATAGCAGGATTGGCATATTGGTGAGTTGGAAGCTACCTTGGTTCTTCAGGGAGTGAGTACATACCTTGGTTGACTGAGAACAGGATTAGTCATTCATATACTTGTAAAAAGAAGTATTCCTTTGAGAAAAAAAGTACTGATTGCAGTTGCTGGATAATTGAAGTTAGAATCTGAAAAGTTGTACTGTACAATGGCATTAGAGTTGATTAGGGTTTATCAGCTGCCCACCCTTTAAAATATGCTTGCAAAAGTTTAGAATCTGAGGGATTTAAGATTGTGGAATTGAGAAGGGTTGAGTTTGGGCTAACCCCACACAACAAATGGTCATCAGATCACTTATGCTTTAAACAGGCAATAAGAAAACTGGTAGTCCATAAGCAAAACGGCTTATGGTAAAGACTTCTCACTCCATTTATGGTTGACAATTTACCAAAAATTATAGGGTTCTAAACTCACCTGCTTCTTGGTTTAGAGTTGGCTAGTATAGTCCAAGGATTAAAAGAGTTCTTGGTTAAAGGATACTCAAATTGTTGGATAGATGATAGTTTGCTTTAAAACCTATTTGGTTTATCAATGACCATGTTTATGGCAATGAAGCAATTTGGTAGGTCCAAAAAGAAAACGGATTGGTTTAAAGGACAATTAATTCCGTTGATGGTTGACAGGTTACCAAAACTGTATCGGTAATTAATCCACCATGTTTTTTTAAAGTGAAGAGTTAACTATCCAGACTCGCAAAAACCGGCTACGGGTAAGGAACATCAAAACCGTTTATGGCTGGTTAGTTTCCCAAAAATACAAGCCAACTTAGTTGCGTCAATTGTTGCTGAAAAGGATGTTGCAGGTGTGATGAGAAGACATAGTTGTGCCTAAAGAAGGATAGAGTTTAAAAGATCAAAGAGGATGATAAAAGTGTTTGGATAATCCTTTATGCGTTTTTAAAGAAGTTAAAGAACATGAAGTTAAAAGAGTTCAACATTCATGTTTAAGGGAGGATTGTTAGGATTTATGTTTTTTATAAACTTAGTACCTGTAGAGTACAAATAGTTAGTACTGATAGTTATAGTTAGTACTGACAGTACAAAATGTTAAGTACTGATCAGTTAGTTAGTACCGTTAGTAGAAAATAGTTAGTACCGTTTATGAGATATGTATGAGATATTCTAGGAAAAGATATGTATTATCTGTTAGCGTTTTGTAAGCCTGTTAGGGTTTATCCTTGTTCTATAAAAGGATCCCTCTTGGCATAGTTAGGAATACGAGCTCAATATATCTCATACAAAATCATATCTCAATAGTTAGTAATCTGTAATCGTTCAAAAGCAGATTAATAGAAGTTATTATTTAGTTATTCATTGTTTTTCTTAGTACTTGTGTTAAGATTCCGCATTAACACATAGTATTCATAATCAGTGTTTCTATATAGTCGACTGTATTTATACATCTTGGCTATCATCCTTAATAGGCTGCAGAGATCTATTCAACAAGGGACTCACAAAGATGAAACTTGCCTTGTAGCTCAAGCACCCGATGAAATATGCTTAGGAGTAAACTTGGAACCCGATGAGTGGATTAAAGATAGTGGATGCTCAAAACACATGACCAGTAATCGAAGGTTGTTCTCTTCATACAAAGCATACAACGGAGGAAACGTAATCTTTGGGAGCGACTTGCGCGGTTTAAATAAAAATCATAGGGCAAAATGTTACGATTTCTCAAAGACTCCTATATAATTGAAAAATGTTGATGCTCGGTAGATAACTTAACATATAACTTGCTTAGTGTAGGTCAAATATGTAATAAATGCAAAGTAATATTTACCAAAAACAAGATAGCGAAATATTTAAAGACAAAAAAACGTTATAGGTAAAGAAATTTGGAAAGGAGGAATATTGTAATGAAATAGGAAATAAACAGAATGATAAAACTATTGCCTTGCACATTAGGACGAAAACCCCCACCTATGGCATAGGAGATTAGGTCACGCAAATATGCAACTAATTCAATCTTAGCAATCTAAAGGTTAGTTAGAATCTACCCAAACTCAAAATAAGACCAATATTTTTGTGATGTTGCAAAATTAGAAAATAAGCTCATACAAGTCACAAGGCTAAAAATATAGTTTCAACAACTAGATGCTTAGAACTACTTCACATGGATTTGTTTGGCCCCTCTGCCATACGAAGTTATGGAGGGAGTCGTTATAACTTAGTAATCGTAGATGACTATTCTTGATTCACATGGACTAGATTTTTAGCAAATAAAACTGAAGCCTTCAAAAAATTTGAAATATTTAGCAAAATGATCCAAAACAAATTAAGATGTTCCATTGTAACAATTAGAATGGATCATGGTCGGGAATTTGATAATGAAGTACAATTCAGAAATTATTGTGATTTAAATGGGATATCTCACAATTTTTCCGCTCCTCGTACTCCACAATCAAATGGGGTAGTATAAAGAAAAAATCGCACTCTAAAAGAAATGAGTAGAACCATGTTAAACGAACAATCCATTCCTCAAAAACTTTGGTGTAATGCGATCGATACGTCAACCTATATAATTAATAGAGTTTCCATTAGACATATTTTAGGAAAAACTCCATACGAGTTGTTAAGAGGTAGGAAACCAAACCTTAATTATTTTGGAGTATTCGGAAGTAAATATTTTATTCTTAATACAAAAGATTACCTCACCAAGTTTGACCCAAAGTCATACGAATGTGTCTTCCTAAGATATTCACAAAATAGTAAAGCTTACATAATACTTAACAAACAAACAATGAAAGTTGAAGAGTCCTTCCATAGTGACGCACAGCCGTTCTGGTGGAGGGGAGGCCAGATTATCACGTGCCCGCTTGGCACAAATCGATGGACGTAGCTGTGTGACCAGACGCATTCTTTAGGGCATGTCACTGCGGACTACCCGGTCCTGGTCAGCCTCGTCTAAGATCGTTGAGTTAACGGCAGCAGACAAGAGGATCTCAAGACAGTGATTTCGAGCTGCTGAAAGCAGACTTATCGGAGGCAGAGGCAGCTTAGTAGAGACCTAAAGATAGTGAAGAGCCTCAGGCTTCAGTTAGTGAATCGAGCTTCAGAGACAGAGGGGACCTGCTAAGGATCCTGCAGGCCAGAGTGCTACTAGAGGAGGCCTGGTAGCTGGTACTTAGGATGGATTATGATTGATAGCTACTATACAGTCTGCTTATGTTTATGGGTTGTTCCCAGCTAGCAGGCTGTCTTTATGAGATCTTTTGTTTTGCGACTAGCTACTTTGTTTAGAGAATTTTTGTTATATATCGGCTACTTTATTACAGCCTACTTAAGTTTACGAGTATATCTCGGCTTGTATGGCTATATGTTATTTTGTCTTGTAACCTAGTTGTTATGAAGTTTGTAATAAACCAATCATGTATATTTTCCAAGTTATATATGAAAAGGATGGATTATGTCTTCTATGATCGAGTTTATTGTGAATGAATGTCGATTTGTTCATTTCCAATACTGTAGTGTATTTTCACCTTGTGTTGTGATTGTTTTTTATTATGTTAAACACTGGTTTTTGGTTAAGATTTTTGAAATTAAATAGCAAAAAAAATAAAATAAGAAGGACTGTGATTTTAATGTTGAAACTAGGGTTGTTTATGTTGTCTTGTGATTTAAAGAAATGGACCATGAGGAAGGCCCGACAAGAACCACGAGGTCATGCCCAGTCCCACAACTCCCTCCACTAGTCACCAGTCACCTCCCTCCACAAGTCAAGACCCTACTACTCGCACCATTCGCGGTACCAGTGCGCCTAAACTGCAGGCCATGATGACGAGGGTGTCACTGCGTTTTGCAGAACGTGCTATTGACCCGTCATGGCTATAAGATTAGCATATGGTTCAGGACAATGCCGAGCACAAACTGCTCGTGAATGCTCTTACTCTGAATTCTTGAAATGTAAATGCCTTTGGACTTCAAAGGCACTGAGGGAGTCGTCGGACTCACTCGATGGTTCGAGAAAATGGAATCTGTGTTTAGCATTAGCAATTGCCCAGCAACTAGCCAAGTCAAATTCGCGACTTGCAGACTTTTGCAGAGATGATGCTTTACATGTGGAATTCCATGTTAAGACCAACACTCTAGAGTAGCTCATGCCATGCCAGGGCACAGAACTGAAGAAAAATGATGTCTGTATAAATACTGCCCCGAAGGGTTGAGATCAAGAAGATTGAAACTGAAATGTGGAAAACCTAAAGGTTAGGGCACGATGATGGTGGCCTAGCAATCGACACGATTTCAGCAACTAGCCTCTGATGTATTCCAGGATAGTGTTCCAGAAGAGGTAGACAAGATTGAAAAAGTATATCGGGTGGCTTACATCCGGTGTATACACTTGGCAGTGTAAAAGCATCAAAGTCGAAGACCATGCAAGAAGTGATTGAGTTTACGACTGAGTTGATGGAGGATATGACCCATGCCTATGCTGACGGTCTAGGCAGAAGTGAAGAAAAGGAAGTATGATGTCTTGTCCAGAACTATCAAACCTACCAGCAGAATTAAAAGGCAAAACACAGGCAGGGCTTATGCGGCCAGGAACCGGTGACAGGTACCGTATGAGGGAAACTAAACCTCGGTTGTCCCAAGTGTAACTCAAATCCACTCACGGTCCTTGTGAGCACCAAAATGCACTAACTGCAGCGAAACTTGGCCACTGCGCCAAGGACTGTAGGAGCAGGCTGCGGACTGCAAACAACAACAACCGCAATACCACGTAACAACAACAACCGTAACAACAACAACCCAAGAGCCCAAGGAGCAAATACAAATGCCATCGTTTGCTTCGAGTGTGGGACTCCAGGCCACTTCAGAAACAACTGCCCCCAGTGGAGGAACAAAAATCAGGGAAATGGTAGCGGTGTAGCCAGGGCTTATGCAGTAGGAGTTGCAGGGCAAAACCCAGACAACAACGTTGTGACGGGTACGTTTCTCCCTAACACAACGTTGTTGCTTCCGATTTTATTTGAGAATATGGCAGAAGAAGTTTCGTGTCTACTCAATTTAGCAATTTGATTAATATAGCCCCCACTACATTAGATCATGGTTATAAGTTGAATTAGCTGATGGTAGAATATTTGGTAATTACGGTATACTGTGGTTGCACGTTAAAGTTTTTTGAGCGCCATCGTTTCACCTCGAACTAATGCTAGTTGAGAATGGGTACCTTATGTGCGTGCATTAATTGGCATGGACTGGTTGAACGAAAATACCAGGCCTGTTGATTGACTGTGTAAGAAGATCGTTTCGTTCTTCCGCTTTTGGAGCGAGAAATCTTAGAATTTTTCATGGAGACGGAAATGGAAATAAACTGGGGGCGGGACTCGATTAAAATCATTCATGGCACCAGAGGCGCCAGAGTATGTTGCTAAAGTGATGTCAGTCTTTATTAGTGCACATATTTAACGTCAGGAGATGGAGACAATCGAAGAAGAAGCAACTTCAAGAATGTCCGATCGTCAAATAATTTCCCCGAAGTAATGAGTCCTGAGGACTTGCCAGGCCTTCCACTACCAGACAAGTGGAATTGTTCATATCGATCTAGTACTCTGGTGCTGCTACTGTAGCACGGGCACCTTATCGATTTGGCCCATCAGGATGAAGGAAAGAATGGCGGATCAACTACAAGAGCTTTCGACAAAGGCTCTTAATAAGACCTAGTTTGTCACCATGGGAGCTCCATTCTATTCGTCAAGAAGAATGATGGTCATTAGGCATGTGCATAGATTATCGGGAGCTAGAAGACAAATTAACGAATAAAGAGACACTCGTTATCCATTCCTCTCTCAAGAAATTGAATGACTTATTTGACAACTTCAAGGGTGAGTGTCTACTCGAAGGATCGTCCTAAGGTCTGGTTATCACAATTGAGGGTTCGAGAAGAAGACATCTCGAAGACTGCCTTTAGAACTCGATATGGACATTATGAATTCCAAGTTATGCCGTTTGGTTTGACCAACGCACCTGCTGTGTTTATGGACCTCATGAACCGAGTGTGCAAACCTTATCTGGACAAATTCGTAATTGTCTTTTTGACGAATATTTTTGATCTTATTTCAAGAGCAAGCATAAGAGAATGAAGAGCATCTGAATGATAATATTAGAGTTGTTAGATTAGAAAGAGGAGTTGTATGGCAAAATTTTCCAAGGTGTGAATTTGGCTTTGCCAAAGTAACAGGTTCCTCGGTCACGTGATTGATAATTTAATGGCATTCACGTAGATCAGCAGATCGAATCTGTTTAAAGATTGGGCATCTGCTAAGACACCAACGGGGAGGATTCGTCAGTTTTTAGGTCTTGCTGGGTATTATCGACGATTCATTGAAGGCTTTTCAAAGATTGCCAAACCAATGACGAAGCTCACTCAAAAGAAGGTCAAGTTTGAGTGGGGTGCCAATAAGAGGCAGCGTTCCATTTATTGAAGCAGAATGGTGTGTAGTGCACCAATTCTGGTTTACCCGAAGGAAGTGATGATTTATCGTTTTAGCTGCGTTGCTTCAATGAAGGGTTTGGGCGTTGTTGTTGATGCAAGAGAAAAGTGTGATTTCTTATGCATCACGCTGGTTAAAGATCCATGTGAAAAACTATCTACTCAGGAACTGGGAACTTGGAGCGGTAGGGTTTTGCTCTGAAGATTTGGAGACATTTATGTTATGGTACCATGGGGTACGGTGTTCACTTTTATAAGATGTTTACAGCAGATTCTTAATCTGAAGGTAGTGAACGTGTGTGCAAACGACGAGGGGTAGTGTTTGCGGTGGGATTTCGAGGGTGTTAGTCTTGTTCAACCCTGGGTGTGGCCTTCGCGCGGGCGGGGCCGAAGCAGACAGGTGGGGGGGGGTGTGGTGTGGACGGACCTGGGTGTTTTGTGTTGTGCTCTTTCGGGTGAGGGAGGGAGATGTGGGGTGGTGGATCGGGTTGGGGGGGGGCCGTTGGGGAGAGGTGAGGGGGGGGGTGGGTGGGAGGTGGCATTAGGTGTTGGGTGAGAGTCGAGTGGGTGGATGGGGGGGGGGGGGTGGGAGGGAGGGGTGGGATTGGGGGGGGTTGCGGGGGAGGGGGGGAGGGGGGGGGTTGGAGGGCGGCGGGTGGGCTGGGTCGACGTTTGGGTGTGTGGGGGGTGAAGGGGGGGGGGGGTGGCGGGGGGTGGGGGGGCGGGGGAGGTGGGGTGTGGGGGTGGGGGCGGGGGGGGGGGTGTGGTGGGGGTGGAGGGGTGTGGGGGCGGAGGCTGGTGGGAGGGTGGGGTTTTTGTGTTAGTTCTGTTGATCAATTATTTCGTGATATTTGTTTTTTTTTTTTATTGAGTATTGTATTTGTGTTGATTTGTATTCTTGTTATTGTGTATCTGCTTGTGATATTCTTTACATTTTTTGTTTTGTTATTTTCGTTTTTTTTTTATAATCACTCAGCAACTCTAACCACCGGCGTTGTCTCATGTTCAATTCCTTCTGATTAAGAATATGCTTGTAAAACTCTTATGATTAGTGATCACCGTAACAGGCTTGGTACCCATGCACAGATAGAGTCTTCCAAGTATCTTCAGAGCAAGACAGATACTGCTCCAAGTTCCTGATCATGGAGTAGTTTAGTTTTCTCAAGGATCTTTAACTTGGCGTGTATGCTTAAAGGAAATTCACTTTTTCTCTTTGCATAAACACAACGCCAAAACCCTTCTTTGAAGCACGCAGTTATTACGATAAAATTCTTCACTTCCTTTTGGGGTTTAAGCCAGAATTTGCGTGCACTACACAACTTCCATGCTTCAATAAATGGAACGCTTGCTCTTCTTTGGTACCCACTTCAGTACTTGAACTTCTTTTTGACTAGTGAGCTTCGTCATTGGTTTGGCAATCTTTGAAAAGCCTTCAATGAATCGTCGATAATACCAGGCAAGACTATAAAACTGACGAATCTACGTTGGTTCTTAGGAAGAGGCCCAATCTTTAACAGATTCGATACTTGGTGGATCTACGTGAATGCCGTTTATTATCAATCACTGTGACCGAGGAAACTGTACTTTGAAAACCAAAATTCACACTTGCGAAAATTTTGCATAACTCCTTTTCTTCAACAACTCTATTTATTATCTTCAGATGCTGTTCGATGCTCTTGCTTGTGCTCTTGGAATAATCATATATCGTCAATAAAGACAATCGTTACGATAGTTGTCCAGATAAGGTTTGCACACTCGGTTTCATGAATGGTCCATAAAAACGCAGTGGCGTTGGTTTCCATACTCCAAACGTGGATATCTGGAACTTAATAATGTCCATATCGAGTTCTAAAGGCAGTCTTCGAGATGTCTTCTTCTTGAACCCTCAATTGGTGATAACCTGTACCTTAGGTCGATCGTCGTGAGAACACTCGTCCCTTGAAGTTGGTCAAATTAGTGTCATCAATTCTGTGTAGTGGGATCTAAACGGTTCTTTATCGTTGTAAGGCTGTAGTTGCTCGCCGATAATCTAATGCACACATCTGTAATGATCCATCGTTTCTTCTTGACGATTAGAAGTGGAGTCCCAATGGTGACAATAACTGGTCTTATAAAGGCCTTGTCGGAAAGCTCGTTTGTAGTTGATCCGCCGATTCTTTCAGTTGCTGATGGGGGCCAATCGATAAGGTGCCCGTGCTACAGGTGCTGGCTGACCAGGTACTAGTGATCGATATGAAATTACATCTTGTATGGGAGGGGATAAGGCCTGGCAAGTCCTCAGGAAATTCTTCGGGGAAATTTTTGTACGTTCGGTGACGTCCATGAAGTTGCTTCTTCTTTCGATTTGGTCTCAGTCTCACTTGGACGTATTATGTGCTAAAAAAGATGCGTGCAATCCTTCTGTAGCACATACTTTCTGGGCCTTGGTGCATGAGATAGAGGATGTTTAATCGAGTCCCGCGCGGTGTTTTTTTACCTTTTCCCGTCTCCATGAAAAATTAAGATTTCGATCCAAAAGGAATTCTAGTGAACGATCTTCTTACGGCACAGATAGTCAATATACGGGCCTGCGGTAGTTTTCGTCAAATCAGTCCATGCCATATTTGACGTATAAGTACCCATTTCAACAGGCATCTAGGTCGCGTGATAACGGACGCGGTTCGCAAAATTTACGTGCAATCCGCAGTAGTACCGTATTTTACCCCAAATTATTCTACCATCAGCTAATTCAACGTTATAACCTATGATCTAATGTTAGTGGGGGCTATATTAATCATATTGCCGTAAATTGAGTAGACACGAAAACTTCTATCTGCCACCAGTATCAGAATACCTAATGGTAAGCACAACGGTTTGTTTAGGAGAAACGTACCCACACCCCCCCAGGTCGCAAAGTCTGTTGTCTGGGGTTTTGCCCTAGCGACTCCCATTGCATAAGCCCGGGCTAACACCGCTACCATTTCCCTGATTTTTGTTCCTACACTCGGGAGGCAGTTGTTTCTGAAGTGGCCTGGCGTCCCACAGCTCGAAGCATCGATGACATTTGTATTTGCCCCTTGGCTCTTGGGTTAGTTGTTGTTACGTTGTTGTTTGTTATTGGTATTGCGGTTGTTGTTGTTTAGTGCCTAAGTCGCAGGCCGGCTCCTACGTCCTTGGCAGGTGGCCAAGTTTCCTGCAGTTAGTGCATTTTGGTTGTACCAAGGACGTCGATGGTTTTGATGTTATACTACTTGGGACTTCGAGGTTTAGGTTCCCTCATACGGTTTCATGTTCCTCCGTTACCTGGCAGCATAGCCCTTGCTGTGTTTTGTCTTTTATTCTGCTGGTGGTGTGATTGTTTGGGAAAGATCATGTCATACTTCCTGTTTTCTTTCTGCCTGACGTTCAGCAAGGCATGGGGTCTTATCCTCTCAGAACTCATTCTCAGTTGTTAAACTCAATCAGTCGTTGACATGGTCTTTGACTTTGATGCTTTACACTTGACAAGTATCATATCTCGGAGTAAGCCACCGTTTTTACTTATTCCATCTTGTTCTACTCTTCAGTGGGTGAACACATCCTGGAAACACATCAAGGCTAGTTGCTGAAATCGTCGATTATAGGCCACCACATCGGTGCCCTTAACCTTTAGGTTCCACATTTCAGTTTCAATCTTCTTAGATTCTCATCTCCTTCGGGGCGTTTTGAAGTACTTTATCAGTCATCATTTGTGCTTCAGTGCTGCCCATGGCATGGCATGAGCTACTTCTGGAGTGGTGGTCTTAACATGGGAATTCCACCATGTAAGAGCATCATCTTGCAGAGTGCAAGTCGCGAATTTGACTTGGCTAGTTGTGGGCCAGTTGCTAATGGAACCACATGCATTCCATTTTCGAGCGAACCATCAGAGTGAGTCCGACGATGTCTCAGTGCTTTGAAGTCCAAAGGTTTTACATTTCAAGAATTCGGGTAAGGCATTCACTCTGAAAGCAGTTTCGTGCAGAGGTCCTGGTCCTGAGAACCATTGCTATTATAGCTCTTTTCGGGTCATAGCACGTGCTGCCAAATACAGCAGTGACCCACCCTCGTCCCATCATGGCTGCAGTTGGGCATGGTGACCGAAATTCTGGTGGTAGTAGGGTCTGTGACTGGTGTGGAGTTTTATGGTGGTGATAGTGGGGAGTTGTGGTTGGACTGACTGACCTCGTGGTTCTTGTGGCCTTCCTTTTGGTGCCATTTTCTTAAATCACAAGAAAACATAACACCCGTTAGATTTCAAAAATCTTAACCATAACCCGATGTATACATAATGAATAAAACGAGATCACAACACAAGGTGAAATACACAACAGTATTGAAATTAACAAATCGACATTCATTCACAATAAACTCGATTTCATATAAAACATAATCCATCCTTTTCATATATAACTTGGAAATAATACACAGGATTTGGTTTGTTTATACAAACGATATAACACTATGTTACAAGGACAAAATAAATATTGCCGATACTAGTCCGAAGATATACTCGTAATAGACTTAGTAGGCTTTGTGATATAAAGTTAATGCCGATATATGAACAAAAAGACTAAACAATGTTGCTAGTCCAAACAAAAGATATATACAGGCCTTGCTAGCTTGGGGAACAAGCCCAAAATACTTAATGTAGACTGTATAGTAGCTACAATCTTAATCCAGTCTAGAAGTTACTGTCTACGGCCCTCCTCTAGTAGCTCTGGCTCTGCAGGATCCTATAGCAGGTCCCTGCTGTCTCTTGTAGCTCTTGGTTTCCCCCCCCAAACTTCTGAGCCTTTGAGGTCTTTCACGTAGGTCTTTAGGGGTTCTCTATCTAACTGCCTCTGCCTACCGATAGGTCTGCTTTCAGCAGCCTCTGAAAATCACTGTCTGTGTACTCCTGCTGGTCTGCTTGCCCTTTATCTCCAAACGAACTTAGGAATGCTGTGCCATGACCGTAGTCCGCAGTGGACATTGCCCTTCAGAATGCGTCTGGTCACAAGCCAGCCATCGATTGTGCCCAAGTGGACGTGGATAATCTGGCTCTTCCTCCATCATATCGGCTGTGCGTCTATGTTGGAGGGCCTATCACTCTCCAACATGTTGACTCAGGCTCTAAGTAGATCTCGGTCCATTCCGTGCAAGCATCTAGGAAGATGAATATATGATCTAATCCTCCTCGTTAACAGTAGAAGAAAACTCAATAACTCTCTGGTTGCCCCCCTCTTAGGGTGGTCGGTGCAATCTCCTGGATGGCTCCTATACAAAGGTCATACTCCCAAGTATCCTAATACCATAGCCGTAATCTCTGTAGACTTCTGGCATCCTGGTGCGGGTCTCCAACGTATCTGCAAATCCATACAGGTCTGTCTAGCTGTGGTAGGTCTAAACCGCCTAGCCATTACCAGCTGGCCGAACTCTCCGCAGACCGCCATATCTCCAGGAACAGGAGTAGGTGTACGGTCACTAGCCTCTTACGGAAGCGGTAAAAACTTCTTCTGGATCTCAGTCTCCAATGATGTCTGGGACGATGGGTAGTGGCTCTCTCTCTGCCTAATCTTAGCAGCTCGGGATCCCAGAGATCCATCAACATATGTAGGGCTAATAGGTGGTGGTATAGGTAATGGTGGAGAGGGTATATGAGGAAGTGGTGATGAGTATGGTGAGAGAGGTGATGGTGGTGGAGTAGGATAAGGCTAACGACTCTTTCAGCATACTTTCCTCGCGGAGAGGAATGGTGTCGGGCCTGGGTCTCTTTTTTTTATTTGGCTTATGGACATCCTAGCTGTGTGACGGCGATAAGCAATGTTTGGGTCTGGTCAGCTGAATAAGCAACAGCTTTGCTTAGGCTCGGCAGGAGGACAGGAGCTAAAGGTGGGTCTCATCGTATCATCATCTCCTCCTGGTCAGGCAGCGATAGTCGGCGTGGATCCTCTCGGATTCCTCCTCGTCATTCCTCCTTTAGGTCCCTCCTCGCCTGTTGTCGGACTCGGTGTATACCCTGGTGACTGATGAGTATGGGAGACCGTCTTGCAGCGGTAGTGGCTGCTCCTCAGCGGGGATATACCTCATCGTCTACCGGTTAATGACTCGAGGTAGACAGGTCCGGAACAAATGGTTTGAGTAGGTTGAAGGTGGTGCTGCTCTTGGCTCCTCAGGGCCAGGTTACATAATCATTGGTGATGGTGGTCCCTCCAGGGCCCGGTATGTAGTCGGTTGATTGTGGGATCACTCATAATTATGGTACCTAGACTCATCGGTGACGCCATGTATAAATCCGTCCTCAGAGAGTACTGATATGAGTGTATGTAAACCGTAGACGTGCTCAGAATCTGGACAATAGATAGTAGTTCGGAAAATTCAAAAATTAGCTTATGAATAAGTATAGTGTATAGGATTTTCAATCCTTATAATAGTATAAATATGTATATACACGTATATCAATTATGCTAATGTATATCAGCCTACCGACTATGCAAATTATATTTGTATATGGAATAACCCCGTAAAAACCCTCTTTGTTTGTATGCAATGTTTGAAAATGTTATAGTCCAGCAAAAACACTTTTGACCTGGTTCTCTATAAACCTTGGCTCTTGATACCAATCTGTAAAACCCCAAAATGGGTCGCGAGTGGATCATAAGATCCGGGGCATGTTACTTCAAGTCATGCAGCACAAGATATTATATAAGAATGACACAAAAGTCGTTTAAATGATACATTTGGGATTTGAAATCTAAAGGATATATTACAAAATCTAATAGCTTTATTGTTCTTTGTTTCATGATACAAAAAGACAACATTGACTTCCCAAAACATGATACTTAACGTCTTTAACTGTACAATCCAAAACATAATCCTAATGCATCCTTGGGGCTTTCGTGCCCTAAATGACCTCCAGAGATAAACATTGCCTTAAGCAAACTTCGAACAAAATTGTTAGGGTGAATTCATGGTTTATGTATTTAAATTATGCAGGACCGCAAGATTTTACCGGGATGTTACAAATACAGAGTGTCCAACAATCACAAACAGATATTGTTGACTAAGCTCATGACACCGCAAGGTCATACTATAATTTGCTATTTTAGCTCAGTTTATTTGCCCGTGTTACAGTGTTGTACCCGAAACATCAGTCGACATGGTCAACGTTCGTTCCAGTGATAGCTAATCACCCAAACAGGCGGAGGTTAATCCCAATAGATCGTTTTATATCATTCGCGCTCACAAATGGTATATTCTACAACTACATAATATGCATTAACAGGTCATGAAATAATGGGCTCGGAGGGTTTATGGCTACTTAGGCAACTACAAAAATCATATACTTTTAACACCTGCGTCAATTGTTATAAACAAGCATGTTCTCACCCAAAATAATAATAAATCAGTTAAACACTGTAAAGAAAGTGGGGCTATGAATCTTCACCTTGAGTACAGATAGCTCAATTAATCTCAGATAAAAGCGTCTCACAAGACGAATAAATGAAACCTATTTAAATTAAGGTTGTTGTATAAGGTACTGAGTACTTTAATTATACGTCGAATATAATCTTATTTGTTGTTACATCATACTATCGTTTGGGCTATCATAAATAAAAGAGGTCTTGACATGACGTACGGGAGTTTAGGACACTTCGTAAATCTGTAAATCCAAAACTCATCGATATGCCATCCGAAGAGGCGTCATTATGAAAACATCCCTAGTAATTTAGCACTGGTGTAACCATCTTCAATATCCTATATTTAAGCATTAGTCAGCCGGTGCTAATATTTTTAGTAAAATAGTATTTATAAAGATGAAAACCGTTTTATAAATATACTTTTCGTAAAATGACTAACTTGGTTCGTTTAATGACGTTGCTCGCGTTTCTATACGTCAACGTGCTTCGTGTAGTAAGAGATTTGCGATCAAATTATTACATTTTAAAGTTTTTAAAAATTATGTGTGTGGACATGTAAAATTGTAACTGTTTCACAACAGCTATTTTGTCGGTTTTTAGGGCTTTTAATTAGAGTTTAACTTTGTAATCCGCGATATTACTTATTCGTTTTTAACTACTGATTTTTAGTGATACCTGTCGAGTACGTTCTCGTATTAAAAAGATTTTTATTATTTCACCAAATTTTATCCACTGATGAATAGGATTATTACTGTTCATAGTTGTATAAAAATTACTTTTTATAAACTTTTAATTATCGAAAAGTCGTAGTTTATTCGTGTCGAGATAGTTCGTTTTTAACGATTCTTGGTTGTCGATCTCGTAATGTCAAAAAGTTATATCAATTTTAGGTGGTTTAAAACTGTAAAAGTTGCTAGTAATGAATAGTAATTTTTATAAAAAAATAGTTTATAAAGTTTTTTATAGTCGTAAACTCGTTTTTAACGTTAGTATCTTTTTCGGTGATAGAATCGGTATTTTGAAAGTTCTATTATATTATGAATCATCATGAGCGTTATTATTTTTATAAAATATCATAACCTACTGTCTAAGATTCGAATTTAGACAGCCCATATGTTTTAAGGGATAACTTATAAAAAAACTTGTTTTTATTGTATTATAACTTAGTAGTTTACTTTAAAAACTCTTATATCCAATATTTTTCAGTATGTCGGTACCTCATAATAAGCGTCTTAAGTATCATCCCTAGGTCCTTATAATGATCATTGTAACAAGTTACAACCCTTTTTACGTTTTCATTATCGCTTCCACTATGTGAAGTTTAAGAAACCGTAGAATGTACCCTAATTTAACCTGTAAATCATGTTTAAACTAAATCGCAATATGTTAAACCTACTTTTATTTTACTTTGTCATGAGTATATAGGACATATTGACATAAGAATAAGTGTTTGTTATAAAATCTATAAACAGTAAATAATAAACTCACTGTTTACATATTGAAGTCATTAGTGGTAGATTATGGCCTAAATTTAACATGTAAACATAAAAATTATAAGAAATAATAAGCTATGAAGGATTTAAGAAAACCTTAGTAATGATGTAAGAGATGTGAAATAAGTTCTAAACCCGTGTTTAGATTCAAGAACAAAGCTTTCAAGCTTATAACCCAAGATTAGGTTTTCAAAACACTAATCTTTCCTTTTTCTTCTTCTTACTTGAAAATGATGAACCAATGCTTCCCAACGACTTTAGAATACCTTAAGTAGTTGAGAGTATAGGGTTTATTTATATTAGAAAATCAAAGTTGGAATTTGTTTTGATGGCTATATGTGTGCCGTGAGTTTTGTAGGTGAAAAAAGGGAAGAGAAAAATAAATTTTGCAATGTGTAGTAATAGCAAGGTAAAGATTACTCATGCAGGCGGGCTATTTATTAGTATAGTATCTCACTAACTGACCACATGAGTTACTTTTCTAACCCTAGTTTAGTTTAACAAGTCAAGTTGGTAAAGTGTGTAAGAGTTACTTTATGAAATATCTAGATATTATTTTTAACTTGTAAAGTCTTGGTCTCATCCATCTAATTTCGACATATATAAATATATATGATGTAATTTTTAGTTATTTTGAGTATTGGGTATAATCTCATGGGGTTATTTGAAGTAGGGTAGTTAGATTTTAGAACTTCCGGGTATGCCTAAACGTATTTTATTATGAAACGTAAGCATTTTACGTAGCCGATAAAAATAAAATGAACAAAGTCATTAATTATCCTCATAATAATCATATAACACTTGCTTGATACAAACATTTAATCGTTTAATGCCCGTTTACATTGTATGATTATTTTCAGTTTACGCGAAAATACCATCAGTAGAATTTTGATAGATATCCTCAAGTGGAGGTATTTCTGAGTCATCTTCTTCAGGATTTGTTGGATCAGAGGGAGATAGTCCCTCATGAGATCTGGCAGTGCTAACTAGTATGCTAACAGTATTAACTAAGTTAGTACTGCTAGCTTTATCTGGTGTGCTAACAGTACTAAAAATGTTAGTACTGCTAGGCTTAGCAGCTCCTTCTTGTATAACCAAGGTCTCAAACTTCTTCTTAAGAGTTTCAGCTTCCTCATTAGCCTCCTTTTCTTGTCTCTTAAGTCTTTCAAGTTCATCCATAAAGACTTGTTCTTCCTCTCTTGGACCATCTCTCTTTTCATCTGTCTTTAAATCAGGAGTGATTGTTGAAGAATAAGAAGGCCATATTGGCAGTACAAAGCAGTCTTGAGCAGATTCATCCTCTGTTTTAGAATCCCCTGCATCAATAATGTCTTCTGTACCTGCATTTTGGTTAGCTTCTTGTTGACCTGCAAGAGGATTAGCTTGATTCTCTGATCTAACAGGATGATAATTCATAGAATCAGTCAAATAATCAAGATCAAAAAGCCAAGTTGGTCCTTTCCCTGCTATATTTGGTTTGTTCTCCAAGAAATTGATGTGCAGGTTTTCTTCAACTCTTTTGGTTTCTAAATTGTATACTCTAAAAGCCTTGCTTTGTAGAGAATACCCAACTAAAAATCCTTCATCTGATTTACCAGCAAACTTGCCCAGGTGGTCAATGGTATTCAAGATGGTCACATGGCACCCAAAAGGTCTTATATAACTTATAATTGGTATCTTACCAGTTAAAAGTTCATAAGGTGTCTTATTATGAGGCTTGGTCACTAATACCCTGTTTAGAACATAACAAGCAGTACTAACTGCTTCAGCCCAAAAAGTGTTAGGTAAAAATGAATCTGCAAGCATGGTCCTTGCAGCCTCAATAAGGGTCCTGTTCTTTCTCTCAGCAACTCCATTTTGTTGTGGAGTTCTGGCATTACTATATTCCCTCTTGATCCCCTTTGACCCACAGAATTCAATCACATCCCTGTTCTTAAATTCTGTACCATTATCACATCTAATAGTTTTAACTTTTTGATTCAATTGGTTCTCTATCTGTCTTATAAAGTCCTTAAGGATTGCACTAGTTTCATCCTTAGTTCTTAAGAAAAATACCCAACTAAACCTGCTAAAATCATCAGTGATAACTAGGCAATAGGTCTTATGGTTTAAACTCCTTACAGATGTAGGTCCAAACAAATCCATATGAAGAAGTTGTAAAGAGTGGCTAATAGAGCTTACTACTTTGGCCTTACAGGAGGCCTTGTGTTGCTTTCCTTTCTGACAAGCAACACAAGTGTGGTCATTTTGAAAAAGCTTTGAAGGTAAACCTCTTACAAGGTTTCCCTTTACAAGTTTGTTTAGGTTTTTGAAATTAACATGACCCAACCTCCTATGCCATTTGTTAGATTCATCAGTTGTAGCCTTTGCAATTAAACAAGCCAATCCTCCTGAAGGAACAATGTTCTCTAAATTGAAACTGTACATGTTGTTTTGTCTAGGGATTTTAAGTAATACTTGATTTTCATCAGGTAACTTAAATTCAGGAGACAAAACAAGACATTCAGAGTCAGTAAACAGAACCTTGTTCTTTTTGTCACACATTTGTGACACAGAAAAAAGATTGAAATGCTGAAGTTCTTTCACAAAGCATACATCCTCAAAATCTAACTTCCCAGTTTTTATTTTACCTTTACCAGTGATATAACCTTTACTACCTCCAAAAGCAACAGGGCCACCATTAAAGTCTTGAAACTCAGCAAGGTAGGCCTTGTTTCCAGTCATGTGCCTGGAACATCCACTATCAACAATTCCTTTATTCTTTAGAGCTCTATGTGGATAATCCTGCACATTAAAAGAAAGAGATTAGATTCTCTTAGGGACCCAAGCCTGTTTGGGCTTGAGTCTGCCTAGTGGATCTTGGAAAGTATAACAATTTCTAAGACTGGATCCACCATTGTATTTGGATCCACCATGGTATCTTTGTGGTCTCCAATTACAACCTGCTGAGGGCTTAACAGCAGTTTCCCTTTTTCCCTTAACAGTACTAACTGCAGTTTCCTTAGCAGTATTAACCTTTTGTTTTGAAAAATCTGTTTTAAGTACTGTTATCTTTTTGAAAGGCCTTGAAGATGGTGAATAAGTTTTGTGAAAAACATTTGCTGGGTGTATTATCTATTCACAATAGGACTTAATCTGTATTAACTTTATGGCAGTACTGATTTAGTACTGTTGTATGTTAACACTTGTATTTGCCGTAGCAGTACTAAAAATTTTTTAGTACCGCTAGTTCTATGCAGGGGGGTATTAACTGGGAATATACCAGTTCTAGTTAGTACTCTGAAGGAAACAAATTGGTTTTGTTTTATTTCACTCTTGCACATATTCCAACCATTGTTTAACTCAGCTTTTCTTGCCATCCTCTTCTCATGGAAATCACAATCTCTAATTAAATGATTAAGACTACCACATACAAAACATGCTCTTACAGTAAACCCATGCCCCAAATCTTTCTTGTCAACTTTAGGTTTTTGAATATGTGTGTGCTGACTCTTAACATTTTCCCTAGGAGTTTTTACTTGCTGGTTAGCAAAACTAGGTGTTACTTTTTGTTCTGTTGGTATAACTACACACTCATCTTCACTATCTGACTCATACTCCTCAATGATAGGAGCATCAGACCAAACCTTAGGTTGACATTCTACATTAGACTCATTGACAACTGGTTCAGACACTAATTCAGAGGGTTCTGCACTAATGTTAGATTCACAGGTATCAAATTCACTTGATTGTGATTCAGCTTCATTAGGTTGAGTCTGTTTTGGACCATATGTAAACTTAGAATCATCTACTTCTACATCAGGTCCTGAAGGCATGTAATTTCCTGTCATGGGTGGGGGTACAACATGCATTCCCTCTGCTGTAACAAACCTATCATATAAAGGTTGGTTTTCTATCTCACTCTTTTTATTCATAAAAACACTCTGCAATACTTCATTTTCATAACTCAAAATACCATCATATCTGTGATCCCCATACCCAAGGCCTTCTAAAACTTTATCATTGCATCATTTGGTATTTAGCAGTTTACTAAGATTTTTAGAAGAATTATTTGCAAATTTTTCTACTTTAGCCTTTAAAATCTTCTTTTTTCTTTTTGATGCTTCTGCTACAAATTTCTTATGGTTGTGAGAACATCTTGTTTTATCATTCTAAATCTGTTTTCATATACTTTATCTTTTGTTCATACCAAATTATCCATGGTGATGAGCAACTAATGTGTTCTAACTTTTTTAAGACCTTGAGAATATGCCTTTATTTCTATGCTTGCATCACTTAGTTGTTCTCTCTGAGCATCATACAATTTTTTAAGATTAGCATAAGACTCTTTACACTTATTTGTATAAGAAATTACCTTTGTGTCTGAGTCTGAGCTGTTGCAAGCCATCAAAGCATAATCTTCATCTTCAAAATGATTTGTCCAATCTACACCTTCTCCATCAATTGTCACCAATGCCTTAGAATCCTCCTTCTGTCCAATTCTGCTTCTATCCTTGTTTTTAGAATTCCATGCATCCCTCCTCCTGTTATCATGAGTACCCTTGGTTCTACACTCTAGCAAAATGTCCTGTTTTGTGGCAATTATAGCATTCCACTTTGGTTTTATCAAAGCCAACAGGTTCTTTTGCATCAAATTGTAGCTTTCTACTAGTCTTCTTGTAAAACTTTTTCATTCTCATTGAGATCATGGCCACTTGCCACTTCATGTCCATTTCTTCAAGGTCATGTTCATCAATTTGTTCCAAGTCCTCATGATCCAGTTGAGGGCAACTTGATTGATTAGCAAGTAATGAGTATGATGAGGTTTGTTCATACTTTGAGTTTTGACCAGAAAGATTGGGAACACAATAAGCGGTACTAACTTCATGATGTAGAGCCTTTTATATCACTCTCAAAGACTCTTAGATTGTTGTACAAATCATCAAAACTTAGACTGTCCACTCCTGGTTTGGTCCTCATTATCAAGGAAACTTGTGACCATGCAGAAGGTAGAGATCTTAGAAATTTTTGATTTGCATCCTCAATAGATACACTGCCTCCATGATTCTAACTGCACTTAGGAGACTTTGGAACTCCCCCCCCCCCCCCCCCCCCTGTCATAGCCTTTGTAAAGCCCTTCTGTGTTGGATACAGAGAATCCTTCAAACTGTTGCTTTAAGATATACTTTTGCATCTTCTTGGATTCGTCATTTCTAAGCAAGGTGGTCCTTGCTTTTCTCTCTCTTTCTCTGGCTACAATCTCTTCTGCAGTTCTAGGAGGCAAAACCTTAATTTGTCCTGATGTATCTATAGTGATTGATACAGGGACCAATCATTTATATTAACTCCCCAGATTGGATAGTCTGTATGGGCCAAATAGTGCTCCATTTTCATAGCCCATATATCATATTCTCCCTTTTTGAGAATAGGCAGCTTGATGGTTGATACTGTATGAGGAGTTTGTTGGGTTGGTGTTTGTGATGATGATGGTGGAGGTGGTGGTGGTGGTGGAATTTCATCTTGTGATGCAGACATGTTTAGTTGTGATGCAGAAAGGTTTAAAACTGGTTTTGATTGTTCTTCTTATTCAGAGTTTCTCACAGGCTCTGATACCACTTGTGAGTCCCTAATGAATAGATCTCTGCAGCCTATTAAGGATGATAGCCAAAATGTATAAATACAGTTGACTATACAGAAACACTGATTATGAATACTATATGTTGATGCGGAATCTCAACACAAGTACTAAGAAAAACAATGTAGAACTGAATAATAACTTCTATTAATCTGCTTTGAATGATTACAGATTACTAACTAATTAGATATGATTTTGCTATGAGATATCTTGAAGTCGTATGTCTGACTATGCCAATAGGAATCCTTTTATAGACCAAGGATAAACCCTAGCTGACTTACAAATAACATACATATCTTTTCCTAAAATATCTCACATATCTCATAAACGGTACTAACTATTTTCTACTAACAGACTATTTGATCAGTACTTACATTTTGTACTGTCGGTACTAACTATAACTATCAGTACTAACTATTTGTACTGTCGATACTAAGTTAGGAAAACATAAATCCTAACAGAAACACCTTGTTGAATATCATTGTTCTTATGTTAATTCCGCTATACATATTTTATGTTTAATGTTATTATTCTCCTAGATAAAGTTCTAATCAAACTGAGATACAACGATCTAAGGTGTTCTATCAGACTTCACAGCTTTTAGCTTTAGGAAGAGCATTTTAACATGTGTTGTTAAAAGGCTTGAATATGAACTTTCGGATATGACCTTTAACGATTGTGATCGCAAGTTAAAGATACTTGAATATTTCGGATGAAATGATTAAGTTGTCAAACCTACTTGGTGGAGTGTTAGACATGTTAGCATTTATCATTTAGGAGCATGTGTCGTTTAGATAAACTAAGAAATATTTTATCTAAATTACTAGAAAAAGACAAATGCCTTTATAGTGGACATGCATTTAATATCTAAGCAATTAAACATTGAGCATCAAGATCACGAAGACATATAATTACATTACATGTGAACAAGTAATCATCTTGAAACATTAAAGCACATATGAAAGGTGCATTGTGTCTAGATTGACTAAGAAAAAGCCTAATTTCTATGTGCTTAGTGTGTACTACTAATGATATACAAAGTCTATCGATGTAGACTATCATTAGGCATATTTAGGAAGAGCCATTTAATCAAATTAGAGAATGAATATGAGACTATCATCAGTGGTGCTCAATTCAGGCTAAACACGACCATTTTTACGGGTTATACACCGAACCCAACTTCACTCTTAGAAGCAATTCAACCGTTAAGTCAAATTGAATTTCTAGTACAATAGATTTTCTAGTAGTCATTCTCATGTTAGACAAAATAGAGTTCTTATATTTGCCTAATGAAGTGTAGAAAAGATAGAATTTGTATTATCTTTTCATAGAGGGCCTAACATGACTCAACTAACATACATTAATTCTGGTTCACATAATCCTAATAAAGATGTGTAGATAAGCGTAAGCAAGATGTTTTAATCTTTTGTTCAAGATCGATAGGTTGTTTGGTTTCGATTACATATTGCTTGATTTAATGGAAGTCTTATACTTAGTCATCTTACATGTGCAGTTGTCACATGTGATATTTAACGCGTTTGGTTTTTCAAAAGCCAAGAGATGTGCTTATTTGTGACAATGACAAATATGTTATATTGAGAGTGTTTTAAGAATTCTCCACTTCATGTCATGTGAAATGAATCTCATCAATATTATTTATCTTAATTGAGTTTGTGATTCTTTAATGATAAATGATTGAAAAGAGACATATTTTATTTTTTTAAACAAATATGCTTTTCTAAAATTATTATTCTTATCAATGTTGTATATCATAATTAAATAAATGTATTTTTACTTGTTTATGCATTGATACATATTTTGATAGGTTATTTTTCAATTCTAATAACTTATATTTTTCAAATTATATGTAGCGTATTTTCTTGTAACACAACCATTTATGCTACGAAGAAAATAAGATGCATAGGATGTATATTATCCTTTATCAATCGTTTAATATGATAACTCCATAAAATCTTTAAACATAATGTTTCCCAAACATCATGTTATCCTAGGTGAATAAACAAGAATATTATTTTTATTTTAGATATTTAGTTAAAAGTGAATTTTAGCTATGAGTTGTGCTTTTATGTTGTATGAGCAAAGTTTACATATATTGTTAGTTTGCTCGTGTTTGGTTTTTTGGAAATGACACATTTACCAATTGCATTGCAATGTAAATTGCTTGAATATTTCGGACGAAACATCCAAATCATCAATCCTACTTCATTGTGTATTTTATGCATGTATTAAACATATTAGCATAATATTTGGAACACATTCATTGGACAAGTAGACTCAATATGGCATCATCAACACAAGTGTGAGTTATGATCTGATGCATATTCTTTTCATCTAGGAAAGGATGTAATTATTTTCATATCAATCAAGTGTGATTGAGTTATGTAGGTCCATGATGATATCTTTTGTTATGTTTTTATATAATCTTGAAGCTAAACAAATAAGAATCCGATTTTATGTCTATACACGGAAACTTGTCAATTAGATTCAATAAAGATATCAATTATAATTTGAATAATGAATTGATATATTCTCAAAATCTTTCTTGACCCTCACGAACACTCATTTAAAAGAAAATAAATAAATATTTAAATAGTGTGTTCTATTAATCCCAAGATTAGTTGTAAGGTGAGGTTGATGAATAACACACATCTTTTGTAAAATACTATATATTTTTAAATATATATATATATATATATATATATATATATATATATATATATATATATAATGAAGTGTGTATGTTAGAACCATGCAAGAACAAGCATTTCCTTTTTTTTTTAATTACTAATGTATTAGTATAATCATTTCTTTTGTTTAACCAACCCAAGGTCAAACAAAGCAAGTTGTTGAAAATATTTAAACGTGTTGTTGAAAATAGATTAAATCGTTGGAAATATTTAGGTGACTAGTTTTAACATATTTAATAATATACTTGACAAGTTATTGAACTCTTATTCCTAAGTATATTTCCATACTCGAAAAGATTTACAAGATGTTTATGTAACATTTGTAAATTAAGTGATCTATGCCTATATGCAATGCAAGAGCAATTTCGCAATCTTAATGCAAGAAATCTAGCATAAGTTCTAGTTAGACATAATTCGAAAAACTAGCTACAAACGAATAGTGTACATGGCACATGTGCTTAGATATTCAATTAGCTTAATTACAAATAGCAACGATCATTTAATAATTTCTACTAACAAACTTAAGATATAAAGAAGTGCACATAATCACATAGCATAACACATAAAAGTACTTGTCGTAGTTTTGTGTATTAGATACAACAATGTATACTTAGCTCGGTTTTGTTTGAAGACAAATTAGTTTCCTCCCCATTTCAAAAATCAAGTTTAATATTTTTGAAAATTAATTACACCATTTTTCAAAGATTTATACCGATAGAAATGTCGACTAGAAAGGGAAAGATAAAATACAGTTTTACGTGTTAAACGAGACTTCATCGTTTTGGGACATTAAGTGGGAATTGTTCCTTTCTGGACCTTCTAAATTAAGTTTGAAATAAATACTTGGAAGTATTTTTATATGAAAGTAAACTCAATTCTCTTCGAAATGGCGGGTGGCACGACTTTTACGGACTTACAGTTGATTTTATATGATTTTTCAAAGTTTCTAAAAAACTGTCGAATTAGACAGGTGGTCCCCTTAAAATTAAGGGGGCCGCCCAGGAATTAAGGGGTGCGCCTAAATATTTAAGGGGGCCGCCCACCTGATACTCAAAATTATGATTTTTATAAAAAATTGTTTTCTGACTTTGCGAAAAGGTGTACAACTTTCTCAATTTGATACCGAACATATAACACTTATTTTAAGCATCATTTTTATCTTGAGCTAGTATAATTAGTGTATATAACATCAAAACTAATACAAGTTAATCCACAAAACACTTTTCATATTTAATCCCCCTTAATGGGTAATTTGATACATAGATCGTACTCAATTTTTAAAACCATTTGTTTTGAAAATTAGAGCGACGTGGCTCTTGATACCAATTGTGGAAATCGTAGAGGGGGTGGATACGTTTCCTTTTAAAATCTTAAAATGTTTCGTATCAAATTGCCGATCAAATATGACACAATATGATGAGTGTTCACATAGTAATACATCATTTCATAACAATACAAACCAACACACAAATGCAAGTATAAATATAAAGCAATAAATACGAGTATAAATGTAAAGAGATAAGTGAAAGGAAATTCAAACCGGACATGATGATTTATAGTGGTTCAGTTACGAAGCACCTCTTCGCCCTACTCCACTTCCCGAGTACCCAACTTGAGAGTTACTTCACTAGTCAACAAGCTCCCTTATGGCAGAGAAAACCGTACACAACTTTCGCTTATATCAATTTCCGACACGAAGCTAGATGTCGAGTTCTAATCTTAGCTAGAACCAATCTATCACGACTTTTACAACTTCTTTACTACTTTCACGACTTCACAACACAACTTCACAACTACACAACTTCTTCACGCCTTAGTAATATTCACCACACTACTTCACTACTTCACTTCACGACTTTATTACCCTTCACAACTTTTCTATACCTTACTTCACAACTTCACTTCAACTAAACACTACTTTGATCACACCGATCTATCTAAACTTCCTATGATCACCACGATCTAACAACTATACAAACCATGATCACCATGATTAAGCTATTACACAAGTTTGGAATACATAGACTCGATCTATACATTGTGAATGTAAGACTAACCTACATAACTAACCTACATAACTTCGTATCTTAATGATAACGAAGGTTCTTCTCTTGCACTTGAATGGATGGATGATTGGATCACATTTTAAACAAACTTATAATAAGTTAAGTGATCAAAGGAAATGATTTGAAAGGAGATTTTTTATTAGAGAAAACTATATGCAAAGAGGTGAGAAAATCTATGGAAACATTCTACTATTTATAGGAAAAAATATTAATTTTTTATTTGGGCGGTCCCCTTAATTATACAAGGGTGGTCCCCATAATTATGGTCGGTCCCCTTAATTAAATATGGGGGCCGCCCATTTTTTAGACGCTCCCTTTTTGTCTTTTTGTGAGGAAGGTTTTTCTAGAACTTTCTAGCCCTTTTTGGGTAGAAAATTTGAATTCAAAATATTTATTTTGAATAAACATTTCTTATAAATACAAAAATGTTTTGTATATGTTTTTTTTAAATGTTTGTCTCATTTTATAAAAAAACGTAAGATTTGGAAAAATAAAAAATTTCTTTGATCATTCAACAAATTAAAGTTTGTTTGTTCATACCTTTAGTGATTTACGTTGGGTGCGAACTTAAATTTGTTGTTGAAGGAAAACATTGAGGACGTTAGAAGATGTTGAGTTTGAATGATGAGTTGGATTACGAGTAACATAAGCACTGTAGTTATGTGTTATAAGTTACATGTTTGTAATCACCAAAAACATGAAGAGGATGTATAGATTAAATATGTAATGTAATAATTTCTACAAACAACACCTTAAGGGCAAAATATCTGGTTTGAAATTTTCCTCATCGGCTATATTTAATTGCCAAAAATTTGTTATGCCCCAAACAGTACTAACGGTAGTATAGCAGTACTAAATTTAGACTAACAGTACTAAGTAATTCCCAGCAAAACAAGTATGAGCATGTTGGTCAAGAGCACAAGTTGATCAAGGAAGTCAAATCAAGATGATTCAAGTCAAGGAGATGATGCAAGATAACGATCTCAAGAACTCAAAGTCAAAAAGATAAAGGCTCAAAATCAAGATCACAAAGCATGAATGAACAAAGCCATTACAAACAAGACAAGACCATAACAAGGCAAAGCATAAATGTTAAACGTCATATCTTCAAATGTCATCGGTGATACAGAGGAGTTTGAAGAAAGAGACCTCAACATTGGGGGAGATTGTTAGCCTTAATTATATTAAGTCAAACAAGAATGTTATCGGTCTTAGAAAGTCAAACTAGGTCTTGTATTGTAATAGGCTAGTTGGGTTCAACGGGCTTGGATTGTAATCTAATATTGTCCGTGTTTTAGGCTCTAAGCCCAAGTTAAACCAAGCCCAGCCCGTTTAGAAAGCCCAAGTGCCAAATAGCAAGGCATGGTAAAAATACCCCTTCACCACACTTGGTGAAGGGTGTTGGTTTCATTTTCACATAACTTGTAACTTCCCATTTTCTTTCTATCTAATCTTCTTTCTCTCTCTACTTTCTCTCTCTAAGATTTCTTATTTCTAGCAATTTGGTAAAGATCATAGTTGTGTAATAGATTAACTAGTGGGATAACAGATGTCTTGACCCTTCACTCACTTCTGCTTGTTGTTATGCAGCTTTTCACTTCAGTACAATTTACTGCATATTAACACAAAGAACCTCCCCTTAATTAATACTTCAGGGGTTAAGCATTCCAATACTTGCAATCAGATATTCAAATCTGCTAACATCAAATGCTTTTGTGAGAAGATCTGCAACATTGTGATTTGTGTAAATCTTTATCATCTGAATATGCTTCTTCTCATTAGAATCTCTGATGAAGTGATGTCTAATCTAAATGTGCTTAGTCTTTGAGTGAAACTCTGGATTCTTAACTATGCAGATGGTGCTTTCATTGTCAATGAAAATCTTGGTATTCATGAAATTATATCCATAGTCTAGCATTTGATTTTGAATCCATAGTACTTTTCCACATCAACTAGCAACAGCTACATATTCTGCTTCAGTAGTAGAGTTAGCAACTATAGTTTGCTTCTTGCATTGCTATGAGATCAATTTTCTTCTTAGAAATTGACAAACTCCTGTTGTGGATTTCCTGTCTAAACTAGCACCAGCATAGTCACTGTCAGTATAAGCTTCCAAGTCAAATGGTGAGTCTTTAGGATACCAAAGGCCTAATTTAGGTTGACCTTTCAAGTATCTAAAGATTCTTTTCATAGCATGAAGATGTGAAACTTTAGGTGTGACTTGAAATCTTGCACAATACAGCAAACATTATATGAGGCCTTGAAGATGTTAAATACATCAATGAGCCAATCATTGATCTATATAAATGAACATCAACATCTTTAGCAATTTCCTCCTTTATCAAAGGCTTGGAAGTCTCCATGGGCGTACTGGCTGTCTTTACAATTGAAAAACCAAACTTCTTCAAGATTTCATCTACATACTTATCTTGACTTATGAAAATTCCATCATCTTTCTGTATGACTTGTAGGCCTAAGAAGAAAGTGATTTCGTTCATAGAACTCATCTGGAATTTTTTATGCATTATTTTTCAAACTCAGTACACATCTCCTTCCTTGTAGACCCAAAGATGATATCATCAACATATACTTGAACTAGTAATGTATTACCTTTAACTCTTTTAATGAACAAAGTCTTATCTATCTTACCTCTCTAAAATCCATTGTCCAATAAATAGGTAGATAAAGTCTCATACCAAGCTCTAGGAGCTTGATGTAGACCATATAATTCCTTTTCTACCTTAAAAACTTTGTCAGGGAACTCTGGATCTTCAAACCCTGGAGGTTGACAGACATAAACTTCTTCTTTAATCTTGCCATACAAAAATACACTCTTCATATCCATCTGGTACACTACAAAGTCTTTGAATGAGGCATAGGCTAAGAATAGCCTAATTGCTTCAATCCTAACAACTGGAGCAAAAACCTCATCATAATCTATTCCCTCTTCTTAAGTGTAACCCTATGCAACTAGCCTTGCCTTATTTCTAATCAAAATACCTCTCTTATCTTTCTTATTTCTGTACACCCATTTTGTTCCAATGGCCCTCTTTCTATATGGTAAATCCACCAATGTCTAAACTTGTTGTAATTTGAATTGCAAAAGCTCTTCTTGCATAGCTTCTATCCAGCTTGGATCTTTTAATGCTTGGATTACCTTCTTGGGCTCTTCCTAAGATAGGAAACAAGAAAACAGACAGGTATGAAGGTCTTCATGAGTTTTTCCTTCATAAACAGCACTAATGAATCCTTGTTTATTTGTAGTCCTTGTCATTCTTCTTGTTTGTACACCAAACTTCACATCACCAATTACATGATCAAGTGAATGATCTTTATGAATTCTTGTATTTGGAGTAGAAGGAACTGGAGTGGTAGAAATGTTACTCATATCCACTTCTGTGTCATTACCAAAGAAGTCATTATGTGTAGCTTCAAGAGGAGCAGTAGGAACTGTTGGACTAACAGTATTAATATTTAAACTACCAGTATTAAAATTTGTACTGGCAGTATTAATACTTGGTCCAGCAGTATTAACATTTTGAGTACTATTTTCAGGCTTCTCTTGATCATCAATTCCACTTTCCTTACTTACACCTTTATCATCCTTCTTTCCAGCATCACTAGAAGGTTGTGGTTCATCATTGCTAGCATTCTTTGAAGAAGAATCAAATAGTGAACCATCTTTCCACAGTGGCATCATGATGTAGTCTTTGCTAGATCCTGTCTCCTTGCTAGAATGACCTACACAAATACTTTCTTATGTACCTACAAAATCATTAGAGTTTGTACCTGCAACAACTGGCACATAATTCATTGATTTTGTTAGAGAATCAATGTCAAACAGCCACTTTGGTCCATCACCTGCAATAATAGGCTTATCCACCAAGAACCTAATATGCACGTTTTCATCTACTTTCCTAGTTCTAATATTGTATACCCTAAAATCCATACTATTTAATGAGTATCTAACAAATAATCCTTTATCTGAAAAAGTACCCTCTTACACCTGCAACAATCACAAAGATGCTCAACAAGAAGCTTCAAACTGACTATTGGAATGAGATGTGCTATCAACTCCTAAATCTCATCGTAAAGCAGGTAAAGAAGTAATGAAGTGTTTGGATACATCCTCCTAGTAAAGATCAAGCTTTTAATCAAGAAACTTGAAGATTCAGAAGATGAACATCAAGTTTAGGGGAGGATTGTTGGGATTAAAAGACTTCTTGGAGTTGCTACTGCTCAGGTATAAATTAGTGATGTCAAGCATAACTTAATGTTGTTAGTAATATTAGTGAAAATTATACAAAGTAGTTAGTACTGGTAGTTGATCCCAACTTAAGATCTATTCCTTAGCTTGTAAGGTTAAGTTACCTTGGATAAATCCAAAATAACTATGGTAGAAATTTTATGTGTATATTAAAGAGTATGCGGAATCTATTCTTTAATACTTAGAAGAATACTAATGAAATAGTGAATATGTATGAACAATGGTGTTAACAAAAAGCTCCAATATTATTAAGATCAATAATACGAGTACTTTGTCTAGTACTGGGGTTTACAACCTCGAAGCTATGAAAAATGTAATGGTTGATGCATTACAGCTCTCTAACCTAGGACCCCCTTTTATACACCAAGGAGTCCTTTACAAGATAACTATAAATCTTTTAAACTAATAAGATATACACATATCTTTTACATAAATAGCTTATACTTATCCCATAAGTATTCTTGATAAACAATCTGCGTCTTTATCCTTTCACTTTGTATTTATCCTTCTGATAGTAGAAATCCTTCTAGCAGTTGTAATCTTTTAGCAGTTGTAACCAGCTGCATTAACTTTTGTACTAGCAGTACTAACTATGTACAAGCAGTAGTAACTACTTAGAATATTTTCTTCATTCTTAATTAGCAGTACTAAATTACACTAGCAGTACTAACTTTATGCTTACAGTTGTAACTTTACTCTAGCAGTACTAACATAAACTAGCAGTATTAAGTTACACTAACAGTAGTAACTTTTATACTAGCAGTAGTAAGTACTTAGTAGAATTTCTTCTGTCTCTTAAGCAGTCTTGTAAGAACACAAACTTAAGGTCATTATTTATTTTGACTTATACATTTATTTTCTAAATTATAGAAAATTTTCTATTTTGTTCTTTTGTTGATTTTGGAGAAAATCATCGGATTTGAATAAAAAAGTGTTATGCGTTAAAATTTAGGCTTTTTTTAGCAACGAGAAATCAACGACTCCGTATTCTGGCCTCGAATGCCAATTATATTTTATTTTATTGGTATGTGCTTAATTACACATACCTTTTACCTTTAAAAACGAGCTAAAATAACCAAAAACGGACTTAAAATGCCAAATATACGCTTGTTTTGCTAATTGTATTGTGCAGGAACGGATATTTAAGAAAAGGACGAAAAACAAAGCCAAAACGACAAAACCGGACTCGGAATGGAAAAGACTGTGAAAGACAAAGCCAAATCGAAGCCGAAAAGTCGATCAAGTCAAAAAGTCAACAGAAAAGTCAACTGGTCAAAGTCAAAGTCAACCCCGACAAATCCAAAAGTCAACATGTGAAGAAATATAAGTTTGAGGGTTAAAATTGCCAAACCCTAAACTTGTATTTATAAGAAGAAAAGAGGAGAAAAGAAGAAAAGGGCCAAACTGCCATTAAAGCAAAGTTATACCCCAAGGGGCAATTCTGCCAACCCTCCTAACTTGTACACCCAAGGACAAATCTTGCAAAGAGTGTTATAACTCTTGGGGACTTGTTTTGCCAAGTCCCCAAAAGTTATAACAACACAAGGACGAATCGTGCAATGAAAGTTATAACCTAGAGGGACCATTTGTGCCAATCTTCCAAACCCACACTCTGTCTCCCCCAAACAACTTTTCCCGCCATTGTCTTCCCCCCAAAACAACTCACGGGTTTACAAACCCGTTTTTACCCTGTAGACTATCACCACCACCATGGTCAAACCTCTCCCCCCTCCTCCACTAAAACCCTAATCCCATTTGGCAATCCCACAATTCCCCAAACCTCATCCAACGGCCAAGATTGACTTTTGAAGAATTGAAGGCCATGATTTGTTTGCTTTCCCCCTCACAAAACAAACACACCTGTGTTTGTGTGTCTACAAGAAAGCACAAAAAGAAAAGACAAAGAAGACCTAGTCGTTTTTCCTATATATAGCTTTGTAAAGCCATTGTGGCTAACAGTTAGTTTTTTTAAGTTGAAGTTTGTATTTTTCTTATTTTAAGCAATTTTCTTTTAAGCTTGTACCTTTACGTTTGATTAATAAAAGCCTATTCTCAGCTTCTTTGTTCTTTAATTTCAAAATTAAGCTGTTTTTACTGTCATAAGCTCTTTTGAGCTTATGCTGTTTTTAAGCTCAATATAAGTCAAACCTTGGTAAAAAAAGTATCTCTTCCATCTCTTTGTTCATTGATAAGCAAAACATGATAACTTGAATTCATGAGATTCATTTTGGAAGCAACAAGGAGGTAATAAGCTTTAAAGAGCTTATTGAGCTTTTAAGCTTAGGTTTAGAGGCTAAGGAGCCATTAGGTTCAGGTTTTAAGCCACTCACTCAACAAGAGTGGCTTGGTTCTGAGACAACAATAAACCAAGGTTTCATTTCTCAAATTTCATTCTAGCTTAATTTTAGCTTAAAACATTTGCTTATTGACTTTCCATTCCTGTTCAAATCTTTGCAAACATATTAGTTTAGGCTTGTTATTTAGCTGTTTTAAGTTTTCATTGCATAAATTTGTGTAATATCAGTTTATCTTTTAAAACTGTCAATGTTAGTGTAATAAGCTAGGTGAGAAAGTGGCTTATTTCCATTAATAAGCTGCAAGTTTTAGTTTTAAAATAGCTTAAGTAGGTCATTTTTAGTAGAAGTAGATAAAAGGTTTTAGGAGTTTTAGCTTTAAAATAGATTTTAAGCTCAATTTAGTTTTGACAGTTTAAACAAGAGGGTGTTTGGCATAAGCCTTAAAACGGGTCAAAATGGTTGTGGTTTGGGTTATGGTCATTAGGTTGGTTTAAGCTTAAGTATTAAGCTTGTGTTAAGCTGTCTTCATAAGTTTTAAAGCTTTAAAATTGATTTTCAAAAGTTTTTAAAACCATTTTCAAAGCTGTGAGTATTTTAAGAAAATCCCAAGTGCTTATTTAATTAAGCACTTGGATTTTGAGTGTTGTGTCAAAAAAGTGTGCATTTTGTGTGTGTTAAAGAGCTGCCAAAACCATCTTTGGTCTTTTGACTTTATAAGTCAAAAATCACCAAGCCTTTTGGTGGCAGTTTTAAAAACCCAAAGACCTTTTTCACCATCAAAAATCAGCAAGTAAAAATGATTTTTAAAAGCTCAAAATTTGTGCACAAGCTGTTTATCTAGAGTACTCAATCTGTTTTCAGTTTTCTTTCCAATTAGAGCTTATTTGACAGCTTTTAATAAGCTGTCAAATAAGCCACTTAGGTTAAGCTTAAATCTCCCCTGGTGCAAAGGGGAGATTTTAAGCCCCTTTTTCTTTGTCATTTAGTGTTCTTAAGCCCAAGTTTTTGGCTTATTTTAAGAGCTTATAAGCTCTTGTATAAGCCCTCAAAGTTTCAGACTTTAGTAAGAGCTTATTTGATGGCTTAATTTTAAGCCTCAAACTTCCCTTTCACTGTTTTGTTCAAGCCTAGGTGTAGGATTGCTTATTTTTCGTTTCTGGCTTATTGAGCTTATTTCATAAGCTCACTTGTGTCAAAATAGCTTATTTAGATTAGTTTAGTCCCCTTTTGCTTATTTTTCCTTTTCCTAGCTTATTTGTCCAATGACTTAGTTAAACTTTAGTTTAAGCTTTATTCTAGTTGCTGTTATCATAAGCTGTTACCAACAACAGCTATTAGTCTAAGCTTTAAGCCTTTTTGGCTTATCTAGGTTTAGATTAAGCCCTTTTGCTTATTTTTCAAAGTCCTAGCTTATTTGTCCCAAAGTGCCCCAAGACTTAGCATTTTTTTTTTTGCTTTTAAGCCCTTTAAGCTAAACAGCCACCTTTAAGCTTATTTTTAAGCTTATTCAGGGCTTTTCGTAAAAAGTGGTAGAAGACAAAGTTGTTAAGCCCCACGAGCTTAACAACTTTGCTTCTTTGAGTTTTCAAAAAAAAAAAAAAGGGGGAAAGACAAGAGGCCCGGGTGAGCAAGACTCGAACCCGGGACCAATCGATACAATCCCCTTTTGTACACACTCTTACCACTGCGCCCTTGGGTCTTTTTCGTTAAAGACTCAAGGGCTTTATTATTTAAGGGTGTTTTGGCTTATAAGCTTATAAAGCTGTATAAGCTTTTTGAGGGCTTATTTATAAGCAATCTTTTTGTTTCTTATTTTTCCTAGGATTGTCATAAGGTAAAGTATTTTTAGTAAATTTTTTAGAATTTTTCGAAGTCATTTAATATTTTTTATAATTTAATTTCGTTCAAAGTTTAATTAATTCATAAAAAATACAAATATTATCAAAAAAATATTTTGCTTTTTTAGAAAATTTTCTTTTGTCATATAGTTTGTAGGAAAAATACAAAAATTTTCGTAGGGTCATTTTTACAACTTTTCTTTTTTTAAAGAACGGTCCGGTGCGGTTTTTTTGTCTTGACTCGTTTTTGGGTCAAACGAACTCCGTTTTCGGTCTAGTCTTTTCCATTCTTCATTATTTGTCCCGTAGTGTAGTTTAGAAGTAAAAATTTCTTCGTAGGGTTATTTTTAAAGATTTTAAGTTTTCCCCCCTTTGGCTCGGGATTCGTGCTTCCGTTTTTCAGCTTAAATTCATAATTTTTAGGTTTTTCTTAAACGTTTTTATTTGTTATTGTTTAATTTGACTTTTTCACTCTCCCAAATCAATTCCTTCATTCAAACTCAAATCTTCGACTGTATCGATTCTCCAGTCCAGCCTCGTTGGGGATAAACGACCCGGGAACATTCTATACTACTTCTCGGTTTCATTGATTGTTGTTTTTAGACTTATATATATTTTATATTTTATTATATATTATATATATAGTGTGAAAACGACCAATCAATTTTTGGCGCCGCTGCCGGGGAGGCTGTGAAACCGTTTATCGTTACGTTTGATCAATTGTGTTTGAAACTGTGAATATTTTCTTTTATTATAAAAATATAAAAAAGTACAAAAATATTTTTCATTTCTTTTAGTATAATTATCAGATAAAAGCCAAAACAAAAGAAAAAACCAAAAACATAAAAACATTGTCCATAAAAAAGAAATAAAATTCACAAATTGGTAAAATACCAAAATATAATATTCTCAAC